>WAAB01003368.1:0-23031 GCA_013389865.1 Piaya cayana | reverse complement strand
CCTGGAGAAGAGGAGGCTGAGGGGAGACCTCATTGCTCTCTACAACTACCTGAGAGGAGGTTGTGGAGAGGAGGGAGCTGGGCTCTTCTCCCAAGTGACAGGGGACAGGACGAGAGGGAATGGCCTCAAGCTCCACCAGGGGAGGTTCAGGATAGACATTAGGAAAAACTTTTTCACAGAAAGGGTCATTGGGCTGTGTCAGAGGCTGCCCAGGGAGGGGGTTGAGTCACCTTCCCTGGAGGGTTTTAAGGGACGGGTGGACGAGATGCTGAGGGACATGGGTTAGTGATTGATGGGGATGGTTGGACTTGGTGATCTGGTGGGTCCCTTCCAACCTGGTTGTTCTATGATTCTATGATCTCCAGACTTGTTGTGGTCAGTTGGTAGCAGGGTTGCTGCTGTGAAGAAGCTGGTGCTTGCGCTCAGCTGAGAACACGCTTCTTCCCTTGTATTCTGACATATGCTGAGACGCGACTGAAGGTATCTCGGTCTGCAGGCCTGCAGTCTGACTGACAGCTCATTAAAATTAATGGGACTGGTCAATTTAACAGGGCTTTCAGTCTTGCCTCTCATCAATATTTATGAATGCAAGCACTTTTTTTTTTGTAACTTAGTGTTGATTTTTATGAACCAAAAAGACCTGACTCCAAGCGGAAATATTCAAAATAAACAGCATAAAATATTCACTACCTTCTGCACAGTAGATCTGAGCTATCTGGAAACCTGTCAGAACGATAGACTTGCCGAATCTTTTGAGTCTACCCTGAATTCATTGTCCAATTTACCCTTATCTAGAGTCTCTGTAATTAAAATACATTTACAAATTTTCAGAATTCTTTTTCAGGTGCCTTTTCATAGAATCATAGAACAACCAGGTTGGAAGAGATCCACCGGGTCATCGAGTCCAACCGTTCCTATCAAAACATCTTTTGTAATATCTTTGTTTTTCTTTCTATATTACTCTCGCTTTTTATGCAACTTAGAAAGACAAAAACATTCCCAAGTTTAAGCCTTGACTTTTCAGACATCAGATCTATTTTATTCCCCCCCGCCTCAGTATTCTGGATAGAATCATATTTAGGGTTTTAACAAAGACGTGAAGAAAAGGAAATAATAATAACTTTCTGATGAGAAATGCAGATGCTGTAACTTTGCAGGTAAGGTACTAATAAGCCATTTTCCTGTGTACTTTCCCAGCATGAAACAATAATATTCATTTGTTATTACCTTTTAATGCGAGTCCTTGCCCAGATGACATGCAAAGAGAGAATAGGAGAATTTTACAGCTTCTTCGCTTTCTTTATGAGTACTAAGATTTCATTTTTGCTTTTCCAAGGAGAAGAAGCTTTTGTCTGTTATTTTCTCTTGCCACTGTTAATATAAAAAACATCAAATCCTGCATTCTTAGAGTTTTTGTATATGTTGTGAGACCAAGGAGGGTGAAAGGAAAGCTGCTTTAGACTTAATTGCAGTGGCAGTCAGGCTACAGAGCTAAAAGTAATGGCATTTTGAAATGAATGGCATTTGCGCTAAAGAGCAAAACTGATTTCTTCACTGGAACAGAATCGTAGAATAGTTTGGGTTGGAAGGGAACTTAAAGATCTAGTTCCAACCCCTCTGCCACATGTCCCACTAGAGAAGCTTCTTCCAAATTTTAGACATTTGTATTCAATAAAATCTAAGAATTCAAATGTTACATTTGTATTCTGTAGAGTGCTTTCTGCATACAGGCAAGAGGCGTTCTGAAGGTAATTTAGCTTTTTTTTTGCTCACATAGTAACTAAAAAAACTCAGCAATTAACTCCATCTGTTTTCTCCAGAATAGGCAACATAAATAAGATTTCGAAGGTGCCAAAATGGTGTTGAGAGGAGATTTCCATGGGTTTTACCTCGTTCCAGCACGCTACTGTCCCAGCCTTTTTCAACCATATCACTGGAAATGTGTTCTTGATAAAAATAGTCTCGTGCCGCTCGCGTTGTTTCCAAGGCCGTTTCTGCCATTTTCTGGCACCGCAGCCAACTTGGGATTATAAAGAGCAGCACAAAAATGAAGCTGAGGAAAAGAAGTTCCTTAAAGAAGAACAATTCCTTACCCACTGCAGGTTGATTTTTTGGGGTGGCTTAATGTTTGTTGGCTTTAGATCTGAATAAATCTTTTTTTTCTTCATTTTAAAGAGAATTTTGATACAGTGAAGCAAAGGACAGAAGTCGAGCCTTGTCTGAGAAGGCTTTTGCCACTGAATTCCATATAGTGGAGCCTGACAGTTGTTAGGAAGGAGCCGGGTTTAAAACTCTGGCTTTGGAACAATGATCTTTCTGTTTTAAGAGAACAAAAGGCTGCGCAGAGGTCAGTTGCTTCAGAAGCAGAAATTGTTTCATTTTCTCCTTTTTACAGTTCCTGAAAGTTGTAATGATTGTAACACAATCGCACTGTTCTGTTCCAATGAAATTCCCCCCTCGCTCTGTTCGCTCGGTGATTTAAATGTCTTCACCACAATTCTCACAGGCTATTGTTTAGGGTATTGGTTTTAATTTGAGGGATGCAGATATTTGTTGGCTGATATACTATTTAAAAAAAATCATGCAAATTATCTGAGTAGCAAGTTATCTGAGCCTTAAATTTGTTATGGAGAAATCTTAAATTCCAATGTAAGTTTATTTTCCAGGTCCACAAATAAAGAAAAACATTTAAAAAATTATTTTTTAATAAAAGCTTTAAATAAATTTAGAACAAAANGCACTTTTATAGCTGAAGTAGAACCAGGCTAATGGAGCAGATACTCCAATGCTCTCAGTTCTGTTCGTGTTTTAGGTAGAATGTGAAATTAAATGTGTGGATGCATAGGAGAATTTCTGAAAGATGGGCGTTGCCATGGATACGCTCAAGCAACCAAAGAGCTCGTGTGAACGCGAAGCCCTAATTTTTTCTGCTAGTTGCAGAAGGATTTGCTCTGATAAGAAACTTGTGCTGCCGCTGTCTCTCTTCCTCTTCCCATTTGTTATTGTAGCGGTACAACTCTGGGATGTCACATTATGTTGAGGGACAATTACGTTCCTCTGCACCTACTGTTCAGGGTTAGAATATTCACACAACAGTGACAGTTGACCTCGACATTATTTCAAATAAATGATATAACTGATTTGGTTTGGGTGCTGCAAATTCTCATGTTGTAACAAAGCATCTTCCTTTTAGACTGCTGGTATAAATGGGTGTGCTTGTTGATCTTCTGCGGGGGGGTAGGTGTTCATAGTGAAAGAAAAATCTCTGCAGAGCAAATAATAGATAGAAATCAGTTGGGGTTCATGGCTGGTGTGGTTTTCCTGTGAGCTAGGGTCCTAAGGACATTTGACAGGAGGAAATGCTTCTTTGCAACATGCAGAGCATTGGTATCGTGAGCAAAAGGGTTCCTGAAGATGTCTAGAAAGAGGCTATAAACTGGTGAGGGGCAGATTTACACTAGATATAAGGAAGAATTTCTTCGTGATCATAGAATCATCAGGTTGGAAGAGACCCACCGGATCATCAAGCCCAACCACTCCCACCAATCCCTAACCCATGCCCCTCAGTACCTCATCCACCCGCACCTTAAACACCTCCAGGGAAGGAGAGTCAGCCACCTCCCTGGGCAATAGGCGATGAGGTCCTGGAACAGGTTGCCCAGAGCAGCGGTGGCTGCCCCATCCCTGGGGGGGTTCAAGGCCAGGCTGGATGGAGCTTTGAATAACCTGGTCCAGCGGGAGGTGTCTCTGCTCATGGCAGGGGGGTTGGAACTAGATGATCTTCAAGGTCTCTCCCAACCCCAACTATTCTATGATTTAAAGTGATCTCTTGGACTCCTGCTGTAATTCTGAAATCTTCCTCTTTCCTTGCTGCTTGCCTTGTCCTTCTACAAGCTGCGGTGGAGAGGAAATTCCCAAGAAGGGTGCGAAGAGCTATCGTCTCTTAAGTGTCTGTCTTCCATCAATTTGACTCTTGGTTTTCTTAATAACACCCTCCATGGCTACATCTGCATGAAGCTAAATCAAGCTAAGAAGAAATCAAGGCTGTTGCACTGGACAGATACCAGTGTGTATTAGAATCATAGAATCACCAGGTTGGAAGAGACCCATGGGATCATCGAGTCCAAGCATTCCTATCAAAATTGGTCTGGTCCACATCGTTGGCAGAGCAGATCTCAACCAGTGTTGCCCTAGCCAAGGAATCTTGTACTCAGTGACCATTGCTAGCAGCACAAGAAGCACCTTTGCCAACCTCCTTGTTTTACTTTTTACTGGGACACGTATTTACTCATTGAAATAATATTTCATCAACAAGTAACCTGACATCTGAATTGAATGGTTGATGGCAAACTATAGTGTATGAGAGAGCGTTACTAAAACACACTAAGTACTGGTGATATTTTCACTTTTCATGAGAATATTTCTTCCTGACCCAGTAAAGAGCTGCTGAAATCCTGCTGGTCCTCTCTATATTATGGATTAATCTTAGTTCACTTGATACTAACTTGTCCGATGGGCACTAAAGAGGCAGATTTTTATTCTTCGTGGCCCTGCTGTTGCCTGGTGACTCCATATTCATTATAAAATAAATAATATAACAGAAATAGTTCAGCTGTCCAGTATTAAATACATACAGAATGCTTTTTTTTCTATTTTTGTACAGTATTTACTGATTTGGGGATATGGCTAGGTGGGCAGAAAAGGTTTGTGTTGCTGAGGAGAATATGGCAAAGGTTGTAGTCGCTATAAATTTCATAAAACTGGCTTATCTGCTTTAATGGTAGGTGCCTCTTTGGTGTGCAGACTAGTGGAGAAAGACGGTTATTATTTTGTCACAGTGTGTATAGTTTTTTCTATGTTTTCGCTTAATATTTGAACTCTGACAGTGTTTAGCCCACATAGATATTGAGACCCCAAATCTTTCTATCCGGAGAGCCTGTGGCCAACGATTAGTGTCTGTTAAAGCAGCTCAGTAGTCCTCAAGCACTTGAATTAAATGATTTCTTGCTTGCTTCAAAAATCTTGACAGCTCACTTCAGCTTTTGCTGTCTTGCTGCGCGATTGTTGTTATGACAACAATGCTGAGTTTGTTCCTGGTGTTGCTTTACTACTTGGGTTTTACTTTTTTTTCAAGGCACGGCAGATATTATGTGGCATTCTCTGGTTTTGGAATACGTACCAAACTGTTCTATCCCTCGCACAGACACTCATTTCTGTACCGAGGGAACTTTGTTTGAAACAAATCCTCTTAACGTATCATGAATATCTGAAAGGTAAATTAAGTCATTTTAAAAAGATATTTAGAAGCCTCTATTCACTGGTTTTAGCTGCAACCTTGACTTCTCATGTGCTTTTATGAGCCAGAATTGAGATCAAAATAGATACTAAGGTTTAAATCCATGCCTTGACTTATTTTATAGTTGTTTCCCTGTGCAGACAAACCTTCCATTGCAGGATGGGGAGTGTGAGGTTGATGAAGTATTAAGCCACTGAGGTGTCTCAATCTGTCGCAGAAAGCTGGGTTAGGAACTCAGTCTTCACATAACTTCTCTCCAGCCCTATTTCCTGGAATTTACTGATGATGCTGACCATGCTGTGATGTCTCGGTGCTTTCAGGAATGCTACTAGAGGGAACAGAATGGGTGTTCAGCATGATTCTGACTTGTGCTTTATCCTCTTCTGCAGTTTTAGCTTGGAGAGTGTCAGACAAGAGAAAACCAGTGAACATATGAAAGCTGGACCATGTAGCAAAATGAAATCAGACTTCCTGAGGCATCGGACCTCATTAAAAATATTTTGATTTATGCTCAGAGAAGCTGTAGTGACAACTTCAAAAGAGTTTTATTCTCGTTTTCAATTTTCTTGCTCTATGAGCTGCTTTCATTCTGCTCTGTTTCCAACAGTCAAGCTAGAGCTGATTTTCTTTCCTTTGCTGCTAAAGACAGAAGACAAAGCAAGAGAGTGAGAAAGTCTGACCTACGCTGGGGGTGGGGAGGGCCAGTAGCCTTGGTATTCCTTAATAGAGAAATTTTTGTCTAGGAGGGGATTTTTATTAGATCTCAAGATTTAATTTAGAAGACAACTGCTGTTGTGTTCTTCTCTGAGCAGCTGAGACACATCACAATGTAATTCATGGGAAGTTTTCAGAATCACAGCAGGAGTTGATAAATGTTGTAGATGCACTTGGGGCACAACAACCTTATGCAGTCCTACAAGACTAGAAGTCTGTCTAGAAAGCTGCCTGGAGGAGAAGGACGTGGGGGTGTTGGTTGACAGTGACTGAACATGAGCCAGCAGTGGCCCAGGTGGCCAAGAAGGCCAATGGCATCTTGGCTTGGATCAGAAACTGTNACAAGATGAGAAGGAATGGCCTCAAGCTCCACCAGGGGAGATTTAGGCTGGACATTAGGAAAAAATTCTTCACAGAAGGGTCATTGGGCACTGGCAGAGGCTGTCCAGGGAGGGGGTTGAGTCACCTTCCCTGGAGGGGTTTAAGGGACGGGTGGGCGAGGTGCTGAGGGACATAATTTAATGTTTGAGAGGAATGGTTGGACTCGATGATCCAACAGGTCTCTTCCAATCTGGTTGTTCTCTGATTCTATGTTCTCTTGTCACACCCTTCTGCTTTTACAGTGAGGAGCTGAACTCTTGGCAGGCCTGTTATACAATATAATGCTGAACCTCTCAGCCAAGTAGTGGATGAGTTTGACTTTAATAGATACAAAATTCCTTTCAGAGGTCCCAATACCTTTCTAAAAAGAAGTGAGAATAGTCATTGTTGCTGTTTAACAGAGCAAAAAGGAAACAAGTTGTTAAATATTTGCATTAGGTACGAATCTAGTGCTACCCTGTTCCAAAACAGCTCTTACTTTCTTTGCTACTTACTTGTAGACCAATCGTGTGTCTGAGAGAGGAGGTGGTAGCAGTTCTGGGGTTTGATGAATCACCGGCCAAAGAAGTAGGAAGTGTCATGATCTAATCATGTTCTTAACAAACCGCTGAATATCTGCAAACAAAAGACTCAACCACCGAGTATTAGCCTGCAACGTCTTCCAGATGAAAGATACTGCTGTTTGCTCCAACACAAATTATTACAAATTCTGAAACAATAAACAAGAAATTACTTGGGGTTTTTTAGTCTTTTTGTTTTTCTTCTGTTGCTTAAAATCTCTTCTATTGTGCGGCTCAGTGTCTAACTAATTGCATTTCTTGTTGGAATAAGAAAATAATCAGTAATGTAGAGTATGGAGAGAAGCACAGTGCAGTTTAATCTGCTCAGGTTCTGAGATCTTTTCCCAAAGCCTAGGATGGGAATGAATTTCCACCTTTGTGCCTTATTTAAGGGTCTGAGTCAAATTCTGCAAAATTACAATGGAGTTTCTCGTAGCTTTAATAGCCTTGGAGTCAAGTTCTTTTCAAAATCTGAACCCTCCTTATAGCTTTCAAGTGATGCCCCGACGCTGAAGAGAATATGTTCAAAGCCTCCCAAATTTAGTGGAGTCTTCCAAAACTGAACTGGATAACAGGGAGAAAACCAATGATCTCATCCTGATTTTTGTTTGTATTTTGCCTGTTCTCTCTCTTTCTCTGGCAGATGTGTAAGGTCATATTGGAATCTGGGGCATCAAAAGCTGAAATATCACATGAATTTATGATGAGCAGAGAGGGGTTTTCCTGGCCTTCTCATGTAATGATGCTAACCTTGATCTTTAGGGACTGTACAGATGAAGTGTAGGTGTGGAGCTGTTTCTCTTCCGTGACTCAAATCTTTTTGAGTGCACTCTCCCAGACTGTTTCAGTCCATTCTCCTGTGGACTCCCAGGTAATCGTTCAAGTAAGATTGCTGTGTTCTAGGATGTACACAGGAGTAACCCCTTGGCACAGCTGCCTTGAAAATAATTGCTGCTCTAATCCGTTGCTTGAGCAGTTTCCATGGCCGAACTGTAAAAAGGCATCTGTAGGGTGAGAAGCCTGAGAGAAGCTGCATANCCCTCCCCTGGAGGAGCTTGAGGCCATTCCCTCTCGTCCTGTCCCCTGTCACTTGGGAGAAGAGCCCAGCTCCCTCCTCACCACGACCTCCCTTCAGGTAGTTGGAGAGAAGAAGGTAAAATCCTGACCAGTTGTTGCCTCTAAGACCAAATGAATCTGTTTGTGGGTACCGAGCCAGCTCTCTGATGACCCTGCAAAGGGGGATGTTTGGCATTCAGTCCTTGGCTACCTGCTAATTTCAGCAGTATTCCATCCTTGCCTCTCTATCTCTTCAGTTTAGTTTATTATAACACAAGTTGTTGATAATTACCGTATTTATTGTTGAGATGATTAAAATTTAACAGGAGATGAAGGTATTTGTGTTTCTATGAGTGCACATTGCTTGTCACTTTTCAGCCTTTGCGGAGGCATTTTCCTCTCCTCCTCTTTGAATTGCAATTAAGTGGAAAATATTTGAAATGCTTCTGAAATTTTCAGTGGCTCCTATTATAAGCCGAAAAAAAAAAAAAAAGAGAAAAATAAAACTTCTTGAGCAAGAAACATGGTGACGAGCAGACGAGGCCTGCCACTGATTATCTATCTCTCTGAGAACAGGACTAACTTCTTATTTCCCAGAAGACTTGCAGCCTTTTCCTTGACCTTTATTTTGTCTTTTATGAAAGTCAACAGATTTTATTTTTTATTGAAGTCCTATTTTTTTGTCTCTTTAGAAAAAAAAGAAACAACCACCGCTCGGCTCCCCTTCTGCCCCAGGCAAATCTATTTGTGACATTTCGGTTTATGAATGTGCTTAAAAGTGTACAGCAAATTGATAACTTACGTTTCTGTAAACAAGCTCTTTCATCTAACGCATAAAACTGGGGAGACTTTTATTAAGGAAACAATTTGAATCATAAAATTACATTCGTCATCTCAGCTAACTCCATGAGCTGTTACGATCCTGGGTTTTTGTTATTGATTGTTAAGGGGATAATTAAAAAAAAGAGGTTTTTGTGCTCCCTGCTGTATCTTTTTATGATTTAACATTATGTTTTAATCTGTTTTCTGGCATAGGTCAAATATCCTATATGAGGGGGTTTGTCATTTAAGCTTAATGGCTTTTTTTATCATTTTATTAGCTTCTTATACTTTTACTGTGCTTTTTTTGGTTTCTAGGCAGCTTCCTAGTTAAGTCTGTCAAAGCAGAATTTGTTGTCTGGCATCTCCAAGTGTCCTTCCTTCTCTTCTGAGTTTTCTGATTTGCAGATGCCTTAAGATAGAACAATGTTCCAGAGAAAGTGTGTCTCTCCAGATTAATCCTGTGGTTTAAGCACAAACCTTCAGCAAATTCTATCTTAAGGCATTAACAGAACTTATTTTCATGGGATCATAGAATGGTTTGGGTTAGAAGGGACCTTAAACTCATCCAACCCACCCTGCCATGGGCTGGGACACCTTCCACTGCCTCACCACCCTCAGGGGAAAACATTTCATCCTAATACCTCATCAATTGATTTCCTTGCTCGTTATTAGTTCATCCAAAGACATTCAGAGAAGGATTTTTTTCCCTCTGCAGGCACAGTCATGAGGTATGTGTGCAAGTTGCGTGCATTTTGCTTCTGAACAACAGCGAAGGGTTTATATGAAACCACTGGGCTGAAAATGAGTGAAGGTCTGGAAGAACAGCACATATTACAGAAGAGAGTGGTACGTAGTGTAGTCTCGTGGCTTGCAATCAAACTTCAAAATCTATATAAAAAGGCATGACAAAAAAATATCACTGTACAAGGCAGAAATAAGAACGTAATATACGCTTGGTGGCAGATGTGCTGTTACTGACATCTCAAAAACCAGGGTAATTTGCATTTGAAAGTGATGCTTGGGTTTGGCATGAGCTGTTTACAAACTGCTGTGCTTGTTTTACGATAAAATCAATTTAACCTCATAATGCACAATGTTAAAATACTAATTTTCCAAGAGAAGTTGCTTATCTTTCCCGCTATGTTTTCTCAGCTCATCTGAGGCAGTGTGTGATTTTGTGGGGCGCGCTCCTTTAATACCATCTGGTTTTTGCAGTCAGGTTCTACTTGTGACCGTACAGTCTTGTCCCAGTGTTGTGCCAGGACAAGGTGTGTAAGGTGAAGCAGATTAGTGAACTGATTTGTGTAGTTCAACACATGGTGTGGGAATCAGTTCTAGTACGGGGTAAAGGGTGACGTTTCAACAGGGGCGTGTGGTCAAAGGGGGGGATTCTTGTTGAGGCTTTGGCAGGAAAGGTTATTCCACAGAGGTTCTTCTCCCTCTGTACTCGGCACTGGTGAGACCGCTCCTTGAATACTGTGTTCAGTTCTTGGCCCCTCAGCACAAGGATGTTGAGGCTCTGGAGTGAGTCCAGAGAAGAGCAACGAAACTGGTGAAGGGGCTCNCTCAATGATCCGATGGGTCTCTTCCAACCTGGTGATTCTGTGATTCTGTGAAAGGTACCCCCCTGGATTCAGGGACCCATGGTTTGAGCCTCATTTAAGATACAGAAATATAATAAAGCTATTTCAATACAGGGTGGGGGATGATGCAACTGAGAGCAGCCCTGCAGAGAAGGACTTGGGGATGCTGATTGATGAGGTCGACATGAGCTGGCAATGCACACTTGCAGCCCAGAAGGCCAACGGTGTCCTGAGCTGCACCGAAAGCAGTGTGGCCAGCAGGGAGGGAGGTGGTTCTTCCCCTCTATTTGTTTATTGTGAGACCTCATCTGGGGTGTTGTGTCCAGTTCTGGAACCCTCAACATAAGAAGGAGATGGAACTGTTGGAAGAGGTCCAGAGGAGGCTACTAGGATGATTGGAGGGTCGGAGCACCTCCTGTATGAGGACAGGCAGAAAGAGTATGAACTGTTCAGCCTGGAGAAGAGAAGGCTCTGAGGAGAACTTATAGTGACCTTCCAGTGCCTGAAAGGGCTACAAGAAAGCTGGGAAGAGGTTGTTCAGAAAGGCTTGGAGTGATGGGATTAGGGATGCTGGGTATAAACTGGAGAGGGGCAGATCTAGACTAGACATAAGGAGGAATTTCTTTACAATGATTGTGGTGAGGCACTGGCCCAGATTGCCAAGGGAAGCTGTGGCTGCCCCATCCCTAGAAGTTTCAAGGTGAGGTTGAATGGGCCTTGGGCAGCTTCATCTAGTGTGACATGTCCCTACCGATTACAGGGGGGTGATCTTTGAGGTCCCTTCCAACCCAAACTATTGCATGATTCTATGTTTAATGCTGGTTAAAACTGCTTTCTGGTCTAGAATGGCTGAAACTGTCAATCCAAATTGATTTCCCAGTTTTACCACCTGTGCTGTGCTGTGTTTTGCCTCTGAAAAAAAAAAAAGGTTTTCCTGCATTGATTTCTTGCCTTGGTGTAATGTGATTATCTGCTAAGGAATTTGCTGCTGTACTCAAAGTCAAAAACTCTAGAAAAAATAAAACCATCAAGGTCTACGCTAAAGTTAATTAAGGTGTGTAGAGTTCTAGCATAGAGATTTTGACTCAGGGCTTTAAATTTAAATTTTAAGAATATAGATGCTCCAGTTCAATACAAAACTATTTTTGGAGTTTAAATCAAGGAGCACCTGAAATCACAGTAAATCATGAGAAGCTGAAAGACTTGGGGCCAGATGATGTTCATAGTTGTAAGGGATTCTAGACACAACTTTCTGGCAGGTTTCCTGAAGGCCACTCACCTCCAAAGCTCAAAGATACTAAATGGGAATTGCAAATAGAATCATAGAATCATAGAATCACCAGGTTGGAAGAGACCCATCAGATCATAGAGTCCAACCATTCCTATCAAACACTAACCCATGTCCCTCAGGACCTCTTCTACTTGTGCCTTAAACACCTCCAGGGAAGGTGAATCAACCACCTTCCTGGGCAGCCTATAATATAATATAAAATAATATGAAGTCATTTAACATTACCTTTCTGTGAATGCAGTGAACACCTCACCCATAGCCCTCCTGACTCTGCTTTCTGAGTGTGCTCAGTCTAGCTTTACAAGAGCCTTTTTTCATCCTCCTGTATCTGAATTCTTTCTGTTTTGCAGGTTCCTTTGCCTCTCGGAAGACCCCCTGGATCCGGCTGTGCCCTGGGTTTGGAGGTAAGAGTGCAATTTCAAACCTTGCGTGGGAGAAATCCAGCTTACAGGGAGTTTCATTTAGTGAACACACAAGAATTTTCATGAGTGCCTCTATGGTAACAAGACAGTTGCTTAACCTCTTCTCTAAGCCCTGTGTTTCCAAACACCCCTGTGACTGATGTAAGAAAGACTTTGTTGGATCTTCCTTTTCATTGATTCAATTCTTGGGCTTTGAGTCCTTAATACAGCTGGGTGAAGGTAGGTTAAAAAAACCTAAACCACCTTTCAATATTGACTGTGTACTATAGTAAAATCAGAGAAGCTAAAGGAATATGTTGTATAGTAGAAAAAGATGAAAGAATGTCCAGGACTCTTTGAGAGAACTGAAACCACTGAAGAGGTCATGTTATTTTTAGCAACTTATGGATGAACAGTGAGGGAAAACGTGGTATGTTTCCTTTCCTAACGTAATGTTTTGGAAAGGCCTAAGCGTCCTACGGAAATGAAGAGGAAATCCTTAAAACTGAGGTGGAGTTGGCTGGTGCAAAGGTCAATTGGAATTTAATTTGGGCTCTAAGAAGGTGATAGATGAGATCAGAGAGAAGTTTTCTAATGTATTTATGAATGAAAAAAACTTAAAATGTGAATGAAAAGAACGGAGAAGTTCGCTTTCCCAGTTGCGAACCTTACAGCTTGTGTGGCTGTGTGAGGTGGATGTTTAGCTGCCATTGGCAGTTGTCTTGACCAGTTAAGTTGTACCCTGTCTCCTCCTTGGCTGGGATTTTCCAAGCATCCAGCACTCAGTGAGGTTGAATGGACTCAGTTTTTGGTTTTTTTAAAACCCATTTAAGGATATTGGTTTGTATCTTAGACAAGTGTAAATGTTTTCCTCATCAGAAACAATAATATGATGGTGCGGGCGATCGCAATGAACGTCAACGTCTTATTTAGATCTTTTCTGGAGGATGAGCTTTCAGTGCTTCATTCAGTTTTAATTTGACTTTGAAGTTTAATGGGTTCCCAGCCCAATCCTGAAAGATGATGGTCAGAGTAAAAAAAAAACTGCTAAGATATCATGCCCACCCCCATTTTCACTTCTCATCATTGTATGCCACACTGTCAACTTAGTTTGTAGTTCTTAGCTTTTGATGTCCCTTTGCTCATGAAGATATTAAAACTCACTCATTTCATAACCTTTATGATTCAAAACACAAAATCTGTGACACAGGAGAATGAACAAGGTCCGCTAATACTAATTTGAAGTATGTAATGATAAGTAATTAAGTCATGATCTTTTTAAGATATAGACTTCATAAAAGCTTGACCTTTAAAAGTTCAAAATCTAAAGTAAAAGGAATTTACCCAAGTATTTTTTTTTATGTAACCAATATTTAAAGCTCCCTCTCTCTAATTAAATTTTGTCTCCTTGATAAGGGAGAATGAACTCTTCCTGGAAAAGCTTCTCATATGGTTAGCGGTATAATTAAAGAGCTAAGCAAATGTCACACAAAAACGACCTTTAATGAAGCGATATCGAATGAAAAAGCTATTACGGTTATATAACATGAAGAATAGTTAAAAAGTGAGCTACTGAAGTGGATCCTGGGCCTGCTGCTATTCAGATCCCCCTGTGTTGGGGGGGGTGTAACCTCACATGTAACCAAAAAAAAAGATGAGAACAAATGGTCGTGTGCTACACTGAGTATATGGAATTGTGTAAAATCTTCATTTTGTGCCCCAGCTACCATCTTCCTGATTCCAGACTCCCCATCTAAAGAGCTGTGTGAAAGACATGACCCTACTCTAGATGTTGCTCGTGCTTTCAGTTAAATAAAAGTCTGAGTGTGATGTGGAAAGTCATGTGTTTTAGTCCAAACATCTGTTTATTCATCAACGATTTGACATACTAATACCCAAAGAATGCAGTAGCTGTTCTAAAACCTTGTGACCAGATGAATCACACCAATCAATTTGATTTTTTCTTTTTTTTCCTGACTTACGGTTTTTGCACGCTTGGTTTTTGCAATGTTGAAAAGATACAATTTTAACATATAGAAATACAATTTTAACATATAGAAACATATATAAAACCCCTTTTTTTTACAGAAATGGTCATCAGGCATTGGAATATGCTGCCCAGGGAGGTGGTTGATTCACCTTCCCTGGAGGGGTTTAAGGCACGAGTAGATGAGGTCCTGAGGGACATGGTTTAGTGTTTGATGGGAATGGTTTGACTCGATGATCCGATGGGTCTCTTCCAACCTGGTGATTCTGTGGTTCTGTGAAAATACTATTTTTTTGCTTATAAGAAAAAGCAGCGGTTTCATCCCATCCTTGCATATACTTGAATGTCCTGCTTCAGTTTAAGCAAGCTGAAATGCTTTATTTTACAGTCTTGATCTGCACAACTGGATAATAAGGCACTTCACAAGAGTTTTCCATCATGTGATAGCCAGTTTGATGTCTAATGCTAGGAGTTTATCAGATGTTAATAAGCATGAGACTAGAAAAGAAATTCGTTCTGCTGGCCACATGAAAAGAAACACTAAAATTGTTCTATTGAGGCGTTGTTGTGCTTTGGAGCAGGAGCTTTCCATTAGTCTAAGGAATTACGACAGTCAAGGATGTGCTGTGCTGTTTCTATATAGACAAGTACCCAAATCTGATGAAGACAGAGGGTTCCACAAAGCCTCTTTGAGTTCATCTCTACTGCACGGTGTCCTGCAGTGATTGCTGAAGTAACACTGAGTGAGGATGTTGCTGAAGTAACAGTGACCAGGGATAAGTCCTAGTCAGAAGAACAAGTCTGAGTTTCCAGTGCCCTGGTGCTCCGATAGACATTATTGAAAATAGGTGAGCAGGCTGAACCCATTGAAGCTTAGCAAAGGTTCTACACGTGCCAAGTTGTGGTTAGAAATCAGGATAGATTTTCCTAGCACTTGATGCTCTTCCTTGCTGGGAGTCTGTGCTAAGAGCAAACCAAAATGGGTTGAATTTAGCACATAGATTTTTTTTTAAAATATAATTTACATCTGCTTATTTTATCAGCCGACTGAACATGAACANACAAGTACCCAAATCTGATGAAGATAGAGGGTTCCACAAAGTCTCTTTGAGTTCATCTGTACTGCACGGTGTCGTGCAGTGATTGCTGAAGTAACGCTGAGTTAGGAAGTTGCTGAAGTAACACTGACCAGGGATAAGTCCTAGTCAGAAGAAGTAGCCTGAGTTTCCAGTGCCCTGGTGCTCCGATAGACATTATTGAAAATAGGTGAGCAGGTTGAACCCATTGAAGCTTAGCAAAGGTTCTACACGTGCCAAGTTGTGGTTAGAAATCAGGATAGATTTTCCTAGCACTTGATGCTTTTCCTTGCTGTGAGTCTGTGCTAAGAGCAAAACAAAATGGGTTGAATTTAGCATGTAAGGGTGTTTTTTTAAAAAAATATAATTTACCTCTGCTTACTTTATCAGCCGACGGAACATCAACTGNTTGTCTATAGAATTGTCTTATAGAAGTCTGCCTCCTAAGTTTTATTTACTTTATTTTTATTTGACTACAAATTAGTCAAAAAAGACCCTTTGTGTGACTATGTGAGTTTTTTACATCAGACAGTTGCTCCCTTGCTTTGCCTCATCAAGGCTATAAGCGCTGTAATTGTGCATTTCACAGGGGCAGCTGCCCACGCGACATCTGAGCAGTTTGGTCTCTGCTTAAGCACAGGTCAGACTTTAGCAAAAGCATCTGAGTTGGTGTAACCAATCTTCAGTGGTTCAGCATCGGTGTCTTGGTTTTCTGTGTGTTTGGGGGAATTTTACACCCAACAGGATGAAATCCGCTTGCTTTAGATGGTAAGAACAGACAAAAGGACATGGAATAGGTTCCCAGGTCTGGTGGTGGTAATTTTCTCCTGTTAAATTTCCTAAGCTTTTGTTTGCCAACTCTTTGAGCACGAGCTTTTACTTTGATGTTTTATTGTCTTTCAAATCACTAGTTTTACTTTTACCACCAGTAATTTTTGGAGTGCTTTGGAGGGAGGGTTGAAGGGAGAAAAAGGGGGTGTAGTAATTATAAATGTATTTGGCTAGATTATGAAGTCTCAAAAGCTCATTAAAAATGGGAAACCATGGCAACCTCAACAATACATCCCACACGTATTATACCTACCTAACGGTGTGCAAAGTACATTTAGAAAAGAGAAATTAAGCATCAAGAAAAGGAGAGGAAAAGCATTCACTTCTTGTATTGCTATTTTTAATTTTCAGATTCTGAATATCAACATACTTGTGCTGGCTGCACTTCTAACTCTTCCATTTTAAAAACAAGCAAGTGGTTATCATAGAATCATAGAATCACAGAATGATTTGGATTGGAAGGGGCCTTAAAGATCATCCAGTTCCAAGCCCACTGCCATGGGCAGGGACACCTCCCACTGGATCAGGTTATTCAAAGTCCCATCCAACCTGACCTCGAACACTTCCAAGAATGGGGATTATCAGGCTGAATATGGGATCTCTTTTCAGTATCGCTCTTTATCCTCCTGAGATTTCTATTGTCATGTTTTTTAATGAAGGACAGATGTAATGGGAAGTTTGTAACCTAGGAAAGAAAATCTGAATGTTGTGGTTTCCCTGGACCTGTCCTCTCCTATGAGACACCTGAAGTTTAGGGTAGTCCTTCCTCTCCTTAACTTTTCAGATCACAAGAAAATGTAGAGAAATTCCTTTCTCTTTCTGTGCTAGTATATATGTTATACGTAGTATAAATCTAACACTAGTACTGGCGGTCTAATTGAGAGATTCTTGATGCTTGGAGCCAAGTTTCTTGCAGGAACCCTGCAGAGCAGTTGGCTCCATTTGTGCATGAACAGTCGAAGAACAAAGAGGTTTTTGAGCTGTTGTTTGTGACAAGGCTTCTGGAGCTCAGAAGCAGGGTGTCCGAGGAAAGGCCTCCCCCTGTTCCAAAGCTGTCTTTCTCCCCACTCAATCTTTGGGGTTCTGGGAAGAGTCATCAAATGGGATTGAGGACAGCAGCTCTGGATGGGAAGAAGCCAACCAGACCATGGCAGTCAGTTAGCAAATTCACATGCTATGATTTACAGAGAGAGGGAGAGAATTTTTCTAATGATAGATATTTCACAGTGAATTTAGGTCTACGGCAAATTTTATTGACTAGCAGTCAAAACCTTGTAGAAGTGTTAGGCAGCTCTCTAGAGCATGGGGCTGTAAATTGAAAGGAATTGCTAGAGTATGAACATTGCTTGCCTTAAAGGTGAAACTTCAGCTTTAAGATCAATGAAAAGATTTTAGAGAATGCTAGGTTCCACTCTGATCTTAGGTTTAATTATACCTGCTTTCTGTTTTAAAATGCAGACCATTCACGTTTGAAGCTTAATTAAAACCGTTAATACCAGAGGATAAAACCAGATGTAACTTTCTCTTAAAATACCGTGTTATCAGTAGGATTAATCATGCAGCTCTTGTTCAACAGGAAATTTCTGCATAGTAAGAAAATAAAAATCTGTTCTAAGTACTGTAGCAGCAACTGATAAAACTGTGACTGTGCAGAAGTGGATTCTGGGGGTGGCAGGGAAAGGTGCAGTCTAACTGCTTTGCTCAGATTTTCCAGACCAATGCTTGTGTAGGACCATTCCCTTTCTAATTTCAGTAGAGTTATTGTGATCAGTTTAATCTGAAAGTTCAGCCTTGGATGCCTAGAATATCTGTAGAGATTATTTCCTCATTTACTTCTGAATAGTTGTGTCACCAAACAGAATCCGAGTGTGAAGTTTGAGTATGGAAATGGCTGGAATTCAAGATATACAGGGTTGTGACTGCAGTCTGACTTCAGAGGGAAGACTTCGAGCAGCACATGCTGGAAAGCAAACCCTTGGCTGTAATTCTGATTTTTTTTTTCTTACCCTCATAGAAGTAAAATCACTTCTAAAAGGCTGTAATTAAGGACAAGAAAGAGGACTGGTTCCTTTATGCTGTATGAGACTTTGTATTTTGTTGGTTGTAGCGTAGTGATTCTTCTCTGACGTATCTGCAGCAAGGACTTCACGATTCGTGCTGGAAGATGTTCTTGGTGCCACTGATTTTACTCTTTCTAGATTTCCACCTTTCTAGGAAGGAGTATTATTTCCTCTCACTTTCTGGAAAGGTCTTTAAGAAGTGAGATCTATTCATAGGTGGGGAAATCTTTTTTTCTACTGGCCATGGAACGCGTGCAACCATTGTAACTGGTGTCCAGAGAAGAGCAATGAAGCTGGTGAAGGGGCTGGAGAACAGGCCTTATGAGGAACGGCTGAGAGAGCTGGGGGTGTTTAGCCTGGAGAAGAGGAGGCTGAGGGGAGACCTCATTGCTCTCTCCAACTACCTGAAAGGAGGTTGTGGAGAGGAGGGAGCTGGGCTCTTCTCCCAAGGGACAGGGGACAGGATGAGAGGGAATGGCCTCAAGCTCTGCCAGGGGAGGGTCAGGCTCGACATAAGGAAAAAATTCTTCATGGAAAGGGTTGTTAGGCATTGGAACGGGCTGCCCGGGGAGGGGTTTGATTCACCTTCCCTGGAGGTGTTTAAGGTGCGGGTGGATGAGGTGCTGAGGGACATGGGTTAGTGTTTGATAAGAATGGTTGGACTCGATGATGTAGTGGGTCTCTTCCAACCTGGTTATTCTATGATTCTATGACACAATGATGTTTCTTTTCTGTGCTCTCTCCATGTGCCAGTCAACAGACTGGCATTCCTCAGGTCTGCAATGAATTTGTGTGCATTTTAAGGCTACCTCCTTTATTTTTAATGGTTGTGGTTCATTGTATGAAATGTCATCTGTGAATCTTGCAGCTTCCTTGGCTGCTCTGTGAAGAAATTAAGTCGCAAAGACTGCAGCGACCTTCTAGGAAACCAAAATGAATGTGAGGAGCTGCTGGATTTTGTTAGGAAAGCTTTAAAAGCAGCCAAAAGCAAGCTCATGAATGTTTGATTTTTTTTCTAATAGGCATTTCAGTGGTACTAGTAGATATAATTGAAACATCTTAACATTTGCTTGAAACAGAATATAACTTTGCAGATAACAGTGGTAGATAAGTATTGGTTATGGACGTTATTACAAAAGCCAGGGGGCTGTGACCTTCATCAGGCCTTCCTGATAGAAGTTTTTTTCTCTATCTATGTTGATCCAGGATGTTTTGGTTAAAAACTTGGAAAAATGATCCTGCTTTCGTGCTTGAGCTGTGTTGGCCTGCTCAGGAAATGCTTCCTGCATTACACCTCTTCAAAAGGCATCCCTTCCGCAGGGGTAATTTACTCCACGTTTTTCTGGGTTTTCTATAAAAACATCTGAATTCAGATTTTTTGGTGTAATAAGACTGATGATCATATTCTGATTCACAACTGAAACAGCTGGCGCTGGCATTTTGCAGCCAATTAAATATGACAATTCTTTTGTTTGTGACAAAACCAATATCTTGATTTGATCCATTTTTGATTATCAATTAAAACTACTAGGGGAAAAATGAAAAGCCACAGCAAGCAGTTAGAAATAATAGAAATGACTTCAACAGCCTTTAGAACGTGTTTTACATCGGTTGTTGTTAAAGGGGAGAACTGTTATGGCAGAAAACGTATGTGAGAAGATGAGATGTGAAGATGTTATAACAAGTTGTCCTCTAAAGCTTTTCTTATTTTCTTATCTTTTTGGAGAAAAAAAAAAAAGGAGAAAAATGAGGATGGATCCAGGTGTGATTTTCATCACGTTTCACACGACTCTGTACACAGCTTTAGATTTTCTTGTAAGACCAGAATCTGGCTCACGTTTGCCANACCAGGTTGGAAGAGACCCACCGGATCATCAAGTCCAACCATTCTCACCAATCTCTAAACCATATCCCTCAGCACCTCATCTACCTGCACCTTAAACACCTCCAGGGAAGGCGAGTCAACTCCTTCCCTTGGCAGCCTCTGCCAGTGCCCAATGACCCTTTCTGTGAAGAATTTTTTCCTTATGTCAATCCTGACCCTCCCCTGGTGGAGCTTGAGGCCATTCCCTCTTGCCCTGTCCCTTGGGAGAAGAGCCCAACTCCCTCCTCTCCACAACCTATTGGCACACTCAGTCTCACGGTTTTAACTCCTATGAATCAGATAAGTGAGACCATTTCAACATTATATCCAGGTAAGCTTCGCAACTCAACAGGGTTAGAGTGAAAGGCTCTGATGCAGAATTTCAGATGAATGCATCATCTCCTTCTTCAAGCCGTTAAGCCTAAGTTTGAGGTTCTGGTGTCATCTTCCATTTAATCTGTGTATTTGAGGCTTTTATTCCCAAACTTTAAATGATTCTGAGTTAAACTTCGAATGTTTTGGTTTGTTTGATTTTGGGGTTTTTTTCCTAATAGAGCTGATATTACTGCTTCCAAGATCTCCAAGGTTAAAAGCAAGGCCTGTCATAATTTGTAGCCTTGAAGTTCAGAACACTGGAGGAATGCGATGCACCCTCACCAAGGTACCACACAAGTAGCCTGTTAGTTAGTGGAAGAGAAGCTTCTCTGGTCATTTGAATCACTCTGCGTTCTCTGTGCCTGTATTCCAGCAAATATTCTTTTGCCAACAGTGTTTGCTCAGATCAGAGTAGTATCAGGACACTGACAGCTGCTGCTTGAGGACCTGGGTCTGGTGCAGCAGCCAAATCACTTCAGGCTCCCTCCAGAGACCGTTTGTGTTGGGAAGATTAGGACCAAACTTCTGGCCTCGTTGTCACTGACATTTTTATATCGATTCTCAGGATTGCCTTGGACAGAAGCAAACTTGGATAGCCTAAAATGCTGGTAAGTGTAGTGAATTCTTGAGCAAACATAGGGAAGCGTTTAACACATGCTGGTTCTGGCAGTCACGTAAGGCTTTTGTTGCTTGGCTTCTTTCCCACCTTCTCCTCCCTCTGCTGCACATCAGTGTAGCTCTCTCCTCAAACGGCACAGCAGCGTGTTCCTCCCCCATTCCCCTCCCACTCCAAGATGTGCAAATAGATTTACTGACAGCGAGGAATTATTGGAAGAGTAACCTATTTCTGTTTTGACTCAAGAAATAATGCGTGTACGGAAGAAGAATGTGTATTGTAATGTCTGTTCAAGGAAAATAGCCATGTGTGTGGCAGCTAATGACATTTCTAATAGCACATATATGTGATGTGTTTCATGTGCTTTGTTTGTGTAGACAGGAGGGAGCTGGGCTCTTCTCCCAAGCAACAGGGGACAGGACGAGAGGGAATGGCCTCAAGCTCCACCAGGGGAGGTTCAGGCTCGACATAAGGAAAAAATTCTTCACTGAAAGGGTCATTAGGCAATGGAATGGACTGCCCAGGGAGGTGGTTGACTCGCCTTCCCTGAAGGTGTTTAAGGGACGGGTGGATGAGATACTGAGGGACATGGTTTAGAGATTGGTGGGAATGGTTGGACTCGATGATCTGGTGGGTCTTTTCCAACCTGGTGATTCTCTGATTCTATGAATGCTTGTATTTCCTTCCATACTTAAGGTAAAGAGTAGTTGAGGACAGGGGAGCACTGCTAATAAGAATACCTCACACAAAAGAAATTACCCCAGTGAAGACGTTACAGATCCTAAGAATATGATTATTCCTTACATGCTTATGTGCTGTCAAACAAGCTGGAGATGCATTAAGTGCAGTCTTAAAGGTGGGGCCTTACCCACCTACAAGTTATCGCAAGATTTTGCAGGAGANGCAGGAATGGAAATTCCCAGCAAAGCAGGTGGAATTTTACAGCTTCCAGATAGCCTGTGTTGATATGTGTGTATTTTTGTGGAGAAGTGTAGGAATGTTCATATGTATGTACAGCAAGTGCAAAATCTAGAGCTTAGGAGGAAGTTTTTTATGGGAAGGGTCATTAGGCATTGAAATAGGCTGCCCAGGGAGGTGGTTGATTTGCCTTCCCTGGAGGTGTTTAAGGCACAGGTAGATGAGGTCCTTAGGGACATGGTTTATTGTTTGATGGGAATGGTTGGACTCGATGATCCGATGGGTCTCTTCCAACCCAGTGATTCTGTGATTCTGTGAAAATCTGTATTTAACCAGTAACGGTTAGACGACTCCTGAAATTTCATAATAAAAAAGAAGAGCTCTTAGCGAGTAGAGAAATCTTTTTGAAATCAATGTATCAGACAGAAATCCGTGTGGGAGTACTGAGCTTGTCGTTTGTACCGTACATGCAGTACAATACCGAAATAGCACGTTTATCACCCCCGAGACTGCCTGTGGACGCTGCTGCTTTCTGTGCTTCCTTTGCAGTAAAAAAAATAAGACTTTTTTTTTTATCCAGCAGAAGCCTATTTTTGTATAGAGGCACTATGGCAATCTCGGGCTGAAGGAACCTGTAGGTTAGCATAGCTACAGGCTCTGAAAGGATATAAAAATGCTTTAGAGAGAGCTTATGGGGAACTGTTTTTCCAAATGTTACGAGTAGAGAGTTGAGAATCCCAAGGCCAAGGTTAATTAATTTTATTTATCTGACATAACGTATGCACGCTGCGCTCATGGCAACAGTTAGCGTCGTATGAAATTTAGGGGGACTTCTAAGAGGCTGTTTAGCTGCAGGGAGCTAAGCTAATAACCTCCCCCCTGCCCTTTCAGTCCTTTACAGTACGTGGGGTTTGAATGGCAAAGCGCAGTATAAAAAAACCACAAAGGGTGTTATAGCGGGTAGGAACTGAAGAGATTTTATCTCTGCATGAATTTATAAAATCTGATGATTATTAAATTCTTAATGGTGTCTCTTCAGCAAAAGTCACTATCACACTGTGATTTTCAAGGGAGGATAAATCCTGCTTGTTTTAGTGCCAGCTTCTTAAGAAATTGCGTGCTCTGCTCCTTTTTAAAGTGAATAATATTTTAATTATAAGGGTGGGCCATAACTGCGTAACAAGGAGGAAAAAGGGATTG
>WAAB01003366.1:37379-102517 GCA_013389865.1 Piaya cayana | reverse complement strand
ACGGTGAGAGTGGTGAGGCCCTGCCACCGGCTGCTCAGGGATGTTGTGGCTGCCCCATCCCTGGAGGTGTTCAAGGCCAGGTTGGACGGGGCCTCGGGCAGCCTGATCTAGTGGGAGATGTCCCACTGCCCATGGCAATGGGGGCTGGAACTAGATGATCTTTAAGCCTTCTTCCTACTCAAACCATTCTGTGATGCCATGAATGCGCCCGCTGACGCGACCCCCGCCTCGCTCACCCTTGCAGGCGCTGATCAGGAAGTACCCGTAGGGGGTGACGCCGCTGAAGGCCAGGTCCACCACGGGCCGCGTGTGCCCGGAGCACGTCAGGGGGGTCTGCCTCATGGCCATGGCGGCGGCACAGCGCGGGGAGCCGGACGAGGGACACGAGGGCCCTCTGGCCGGGCTGGGAACGGCGCTCGCGGCGGCGGCGGCGGAAATGACGGCACCGGAAACGCTGCGGAGCGGATGTGACGTCAGCCGGCAGCGGGCGCGGAGGCGGTACCT
This sequence comes from Piaya cayana, assembly GCA_013389865.1. Classification (NCBI taxonomy): domain Eukaryota; kingdom Metazoa; phylum Chordata; class Aves; order Cuculiformes; family Coccyzidae; genus Piaya; species Piaya cayana. The sequence continues at coordinate 102,013 of WAAB01003366.1, read as the reverse complement.
GGGGGGTGCTCTTCCCAGTGCTCTTCCCGGTTTCTGAGCGAATAGCGCTTGGCTGGTTCCAATGAGGATATCTGTGCCGCCTTGTTTTGGTTGCGGGCTCTTCCCCAGCACTTCCCATCGCGCCCCGCGGTGCTGAAAATGTCGGCAAACAAAACTCCTGTAGTTTTCGAAAGCGAGCATCCTTTATCGGGATGGGTGACGTGAGGGAGTGATCTCCAACAATCCTGTGCAATGACAGAAAGGCTGGTCACAGAATGTATTGCCCACTTGGGTGCATATGAAGCATAAGAAGGGTATGGAACTGTTGGAACGGGTCCTGAGGAGGGAGACAAGAATGATCAGAGGGCTGGAGCACCTCACATACAAGGACAGGCTGAGAGAATTGGGGTTGTTCAGCCTGGAGAAGGCTCCCGGGAGGCCTTATAGTGCTCTTCTAGTTCTTGAAGGGGCTATAGGAAAGCAGGGGAGGGACTGTTGAGAAAGATTTGTATTGATAGGGTGAGGGGCAGAATTAGACTAGACATAAGGAGGAAGTTCTTCAAGATGAGAGTGGTGAGGCACTGGCACAGGTTGCTCAGGGAAGTTGTGGCTGCCCCATCCTTTGAGGTGCTCAAGGCCAGGTTGGATGGGGCCTTGAGCAGCCAGATCTAGTGGGATGTGCCCATGCCCATGTCAGGGGGATTGGAACTGAGGTCACTTCCAAACCAAACTATTCTATGACTCTGATTCTATATGTATAATTTTTCCCAGATATCTTACACATATTCTGTTACTTTCCAAGGTCTGATTTTTGTTATTAAACTTATCAAAAGTCAAAACTCTTGGTAATTTGGAGCTGGCTCCAGCTCTCTGCTTGACCTTGGCTTTCAGATTATTAAGGATTCCAAACAGAGGTGATTACAGAAGAAGAGACATCTGTTTAGCTCAAATCGTTCCTCACACAGTATGTTATCATTTTCAAAGAAAGGACAGTGTCTGAAAAACACTTTTTAAGGAAAACATGCTATCAGAGAAAGAAAACATAATATGAGAAGGTCATTCTATCTAATTTTCAAAAAAATCACAACTGCTTGTAGGAATCTTTACTTTATCTTCAATCAAATACTGCACTATGAAATATTCCACATATTGTATCACCCATCTTCATATCTGTTTTCCAATAGTTTGGGTTTAGCATAATTCAAAATGCCCTGCCCAGTGTCCCATTGACCCTTTCCTCCCCAGTTCACCCTTTGTATCCTGCGGGTGCTCCCCTGCTGTCATCAGTCTCCCAAGCCAGCAGCAAACTGATCCTGCCCAAAGGATGCATGGTTTTGTCCAGAGGGCTGGGTGCCCTCATGGCTCACGGCAGGATCTGATACACTTTTGCAGCTGGGGAAAGCGGTGGGAAGACAGAAGGAAGGGGATGTATAGGTCTTGGGTTAGGTAATGACACCCACCTGGGTTTGCATAAAAGCCAAGGGAGCAAACCTAAGGGTCATGTTTAAACTTGCCCTCAGAATCATCAAAGATGGCCCTTGGAGACACATCAGCAGCCTTACTTAAATATTAGGGAATTGGTGTTTCTCTTCTTTCAACAGGCTAAAAAATCAGAATGATTGACTTACCTCCTTTCGCTCTTTAAAGTCTTGGAACTAGAAAAAGCATTTAAATCATGAACAGATAGTTGAAGTATACGGTAACTTCCATTTTCCATAGCTTCTCTTTAAAGGATGGGTACTGTATTTCAGTTTCTGACCTTGTATTTAGTTTATCAACTCAGAGTTCTCAAAAGTGACTCCTAATGATTTTGTTATTTCATGAACAATTTTCATGTGTAGTGCCACTATAGCTGACACTCCAGCTTTTCCACCTGCAGCCACAGACTACCACTAGACCTTCTCTCAGTATCTTTTAAGATATTCTGGATTTTATTTTAATTTTTTTAATGCTAGTAGCAGCCTCTCTCTGTGCTTTAACACAAGCCTGTAGCTGAATCTAGCATGTCTCAGACTACAGATTGTAGTCCCTGAAAGCTTTTAAAGTAACAGTTGAAGCCATACCTATATAGAATTCCCAGAATGTGTGTTTCCTTTGATAAAACTGTAACTGAAGAATTCTCTGTATTTTATTCTGTTCTTAGGAATATTTTGAGAGCTTAATATATCGAATATTTTTATGGAGTGGTTAAAACTTCAGAGTGCAGAAGTCAAGTGCAATTTTATTATACTTTACATGATAGCAGTGTTTCCAAAATGTTCTGGTGTATTAGTCTTAGTGTTCTAAACCTTATGTTGATGTTCTCTTTTTCTCCTATTCCTTTCCCTTTGTTTTATTTCATTTGTAACTGTATATCTGGTTTTATGCTCAGTAGAGCCATTGTACACCAAAAGGTACATTTATGGGAATGGAGTTGAGACTAAGCGGAAAGATAGATGGAGGTCCCTTGCCTAACTTTATATTTAAAACAAAACTAAACAAAAAAAAAGTATCACTTTTCTGTTTACTTTTTTTTCAAAGCCTAATATAAATATAGAATTATGTCTCGTAGTTAGCAATGCTACTTGGGTTTACATTTTAAAACCCTGTGCTGGTAACTGATGTTATAAACATTTTCAGGAAAAAAAATCCCTAAGAAGTCAGTAAAGATGTAAACTGAGCATTACATTTAAGTTACCTACTTAAAATTCAGTATTGCAGAATGGAAAGATAGGGAAGATTGTGTTTGGGGAAATTTATTTTTAATGACTTCATAGTTTTGATTGATTTAATCTTCTATTACATTGTAGTATGATTTTCCATCTGCAGAAACCAACAATGTGGTGTCCACTTAGGAAGACACAAAATCTATGACAGGCAGACAAAGGCAACAATATTTCCAATTAGCCAGTAGGTAGCTGAAAATCAGAAAAGAAAAAAATCATGGAGATGTGAATCTTATAAAATCTAGACTATATTAAAAATCCCAGTAGGCCCAGCATAACTGTTGGGTAGTATTACAAGTTAAGTTTTTCATATGCTACAGGAGCATTAATAGTCTGCAAGGAAAGTGTTGGGTGTTACTAAAGCCAGATCCTTTGGTATTTGCTGTTGGGACCTAGGTAGACATTAGGCATCATGCTCATAACTGCTGTCTTTCATCCTGAGGAAAATAGTTGTACTGGGTAGAAACCTGTGGATTGAGGGAGCCCAAATCCAACTAGAAATTTCTAATGCAGCATTTCTTAATCTGAGTATGGGCAAGGGAAATACTACCATAAAGGACATTTGTGTTTAGGGAGGGAGAAGCACTTTGCCTTGGAGCCACTTAAATGACAAGTGTGTTTCAAACAGAAGCAAGAGTAAGGATGAGAAGGGAGAGGGGCCAAATACACATAGAGCAGGAGCAAAAGGAGATGCTGGGCTGGTCTAGCATTGTCAGAGAACTATTGCTGAGGATAAACATCCTAATGTGGTCATTTCTATCAGGCATGCTTCCTCATGCTGTCCAGTACTGTTGTTTTCCTCTGGTAGAACCTGACAGCCTTTGGCCCTAGCTGCTACTCTGTTATTTTCCCCACCATTGCCCTCCTTTTAGCTCCCTAGTAGCATCTCCATTTACATATGTTTATTCCCCACAGTGTGAAAATGTTTGATTTAGAAATACAATGATTCTGTTCCCTACTACTTTTAATAAAGAGGATGTTAGAGAAGCTAGGAACTGTGAAACAGCCCTCAGTTTTTCAAGAAGGTCTAGAGGAGGTTCAAGAGGAAGAAAGAAGGGTGGAAAAAGTTGCTCACAAATGAAAGCCTAGCAAGCTTAAAGTAAAAATACTGAGTTAATCTTGAGTTTCATTGCTTTAGCCAGGGTGATTATGGATGCCAATAATGTAACAAAGAAAATAAATGCCATTATTAATGTTTTTATTCAAAGTTTCGTCTTTATCTATTTATTGTCCAAATAACTGACCTGTAGTGTTAAATATTCATCAACCTTAACTTGTCAGGAAGTAATCAGGACCTTGTAATCATACAGAGTAATTCACCCTATTACTGCACAGAACAAGAAGTGTGCTGATCATACATTATAAAGTATCTGGGCAAGACTCTCTTTTACTTAACACTTATAATTCAGAGTGTCTGATTGATTAAGCAGTGTCTTTCCACAGCCAGTAATTGAATTTTCTCAGAAATGTTGCTGATGATGAATAAAGCTATCCTAGTGAAAGGTCATGATTCCAGTGCTTCAATTAAAATAAATCATGACGAGATTAAATTAAGTAGAGGGTGTTTAGTACATGTATTTACATTTCCAAAGACTCTTATGTTATGTCTTATACTTGGAAATATAGTCTTTTGCCACTGAGTGGAGCTGCTTACGTATTTATCAGTACATTAACATCTAGCGGAGAGGAGCTGTTTTGAGGTGACTTACTGATAGTTATTTCGGTTTGTGCCTGGCAGCTTTGTGGACATAGCACTCAAGAAGTTACTAGATGCTTAATTCTATAAAATTAATTGGCTAAATAAGTAAATGGAAATTTCTGACTGCCACAAGAGACAGCAACGGGGCAGCCCCTTTGTTGGCAGACCTTGGATAGGAGTTATTTCAGTGTATTGTGTAGTTACATTGATCTTTTCTACCTCTGAACCTTTTCTTTGGAGATACATCATCTATAACTTGTACAACTAATTTAAGAAAAAAAAACCAACATAGCTATTTGCTGAAAGATGATGTGTTACAGATGCTATGTGCAGATATGTAAGAGCAATTGCAGGGCATGTTGCTGTGGTTTCACTAAGGGAATAATTACAACTGAGTGCCAGCCTTTATCTTATGAAAGATAAAAAGCAAATGTAATCATCCTTCACAAATAATAGAAGACTGTGCTTCAAGTCAAGGAGTCCTTTCTAGATCAGCCTTTCTCAACAGGTGACCGTATTTTTTCTAGTTTCATGCAGCTTCTTGTAATGTGGATCTAGTGAATGCGGATGTTGGACAGGCACTGTTCTTTTGGGTGTGCACTGTAGTATAGTTCGTGTGTGTGAATAGAGGCCAAGAAGATTAGACAAGGAAATGGCTTGTAGAGGAAATGTGGAGGAGTGTAAAGAGGAGTCTAAGACAGCAGCAAAGGAAGAGAAGATATGTGATTTAGCAGGAGAAGTACAACATGTGGAAGCTGGGTGTGGAGAGAGTGAGGAGAAAATAGGACACTTACCTCAGAGTCCAACTGTGTGTTTGATAGTGGGATTTGTACATTTTTTTCCTGTCTCTTCAGGTGTGGTCAGATATAAGATCACTTCTTTAATCACCATTTTAGTATCAGGTTCTCAAAATGATTTACTCTTCTGAGAAGAACATTGTCCCTAATGTTGTCTGCATTCAAGAGTGACCATCAGAAGCCTTTCCATCTGCCTGGAGGGCAGGGCTCAGGCACATGCAGAGCATGCACTGACCATAGAGTGATTAAACTAAATAGAAATATTAAAAATTGTTTTATCCTTACTATAACAGCTTCTCTGTTCCTCAGTCTTAAGGTTCCATTCTGTCTTTTGGAAGGAAAACGTTGGTTCTGCAGATAGAATTATAAAAAAAAGAAAATACAAATTCATGTAGCCAGTGTTTTCATTGGAGAGCTGAGCCACTGCCAAACCAAAGGGGCAATAGTTGAAGAAATTAAAAGCAATCCAAGAAGAAGAAGTGTTTCCACAGTTGCTACGCAAATATCCTCGGAATATACTGCAGCTAAAGTTAACCCTCAAAAAATAAAGGAATGTAAAGCAAAAATATACTTATTCAGGGTTTCATAGAATCACCAGGTTGGAAAAGACCTCTTGCATCATCAAGTCCAACTGTTCCTATCTGCCCTTAAACCATGTCCCCTGCACACCTCATCTGCCCATCTTTTAAATACCCCCAGGGATGGTGACTCACCAACCCCCCTGGACAGCTTGTTGCAGTGCCCTATGACCCTTTCTGTAAAAAAAAAAAAAAATCTGATATCCAGTCTGAACCTCCCCTGGTACAGCTTGAGGCCATTCCCCCTTGTCCTGTCCCCTGTCAGTGGAGAAGAAGGCTCAAAGATATAAAGACTTAGTTGGGAAGTCCAGACAGGGTCAATATAGGGAACTCTCCTAGAAAGGAAAATATAATGTGCATGTTTTCCAAAATCCTGTACTAAGACTGTGCTCAGTCAATCTATTTAACAGTATAGAAAGTTGCAGTAGGCCAATGCATATGATACACATTTATAGAAGGAACACATGTCAATGAGCAATGTTATAGCAGCTCACACAAGGCTTGGTGGCTTAGGTGTTCTTGCAGTGTTAATGGGGGAGATAGGAAGAAGAAATAGAGAGAGAGAGGTACACAAGACTATTTCTGTGTTTAGAGTTCTTATAACCAAGAAAAAGTTAAATGACTACATTATTAATATTATGGGTGCTAAGTTCTGGCTGAAAGAAACTATTTCTGTATTTTCTTTCTCATTCAGTAGCTTTGCTGTCTAGACCATTCAAAGCATGACTGCACTGTAAAGGAGGAGATGTAGGGGTAACATAATATTCTTTTCCTACCTCTTTCCATGCCTCATATTGTAACCACTTGATAATTCAGGTTATCTAGATAAATATTTACCTCTGCATAAAGAATTTCAATTCATAATGAAAATGAATTTGATTGTAAAAGTTTTGCCCAAAGAGAATTAAAATTGCCTGGCAGTTCTCTTGCTCTTCAGGAAACAGCTTATCAAAAGTCTTATTCTTTAAGTATCATCACAACTGTAATAACTCTCTGAGCTTACTGTACTGTAAGAAACAGTAATACAAATTTTCAGGAATGAGCTTTAGCTATATTAATTCATAAATGTAGGCTGCTTTGATGTTTTTACTTGGAGGATGTTCTTCACAGTTCATGATATTTATGCTGTTTTAAAAGGCTGAAGTAATTCAAACATCAGCCTTTGAAAATCAGCCATGGCAGACAGCTTTAGTTCTGCTGTCCTAGGAGTTCTTAAGCTGACTGGACACACACAAGTCCATGGAACCAGACAGAACCCTTCCAAGAGTGCCCTTCCAAGAACAAGTCAGTGCTGTTGTGTGATTACTCTGTTACCTTTAGAAGTCATGGAGATCAGGAGTGGTTCTTCATATCTGGAAAAAGGTAAACATACCCATCTTCAAGAAGGACAAGAGAAGGATCCAGGGAACTACAGGCCAGTTGGCCTCATCTTTGTTCCTGGGAGGTTTGTAAAACCATTTCCAAACCAACAGTAAATTATGCCTGATCAACCATATTGTCTTTTACAATGAGATGGCTGGCTGTGCAGATGAGGGGAGAGCATGGGTGTACTTGAATTTAGCAAGGCTTTTGATATTTTTTTAATAGTATCTTTAAAGCCAAAGTGACAAGAACTGGGTAAGAGCTTAGGTGATTGGAAAATCAGCTGGAGTACTGGGCTCAAAGGATTGCAATTGGTGGTACAAGTCTAGCTGGCAACTAGTTACTGGCAGCATCCCTCAGTAATCATTGTTGTGGTTGGTAACATGTAATGTCTTTGTTAGTAATCTGGATGATGGGATAGAGTGCACTTTCAGCAAATTTGCAAATGATCCCACATGAAGGATCACAAAGGGGAGAGTACAGCTACTGAAGTCTGGAGAAATTGGCTGAAGGGAACCTCATGAACTTCAGCAAAGGCAAGTGCAAAGTCCTGCATTTTTGATACTGGGTTCATTCAGGCATAAGAAGATAAAGTAAAGGTAGAGAACCATGTTATGTGTAACTACCTATAAAAAGATGTAAAGAAGGCAGAGGCAGAGTGTTCTGAGAAGTGTACAGTGGAAGGATGAGAAGCAATGGGCACAAGCTGGAATATAGGAAATACCAAGTAATTGTAAGGGGAAAAAATAAAAACCACAACAGTGATCAAATGCTAGAAGAGGTGCCCAGAGAGCTGGTGGAATCTCCTGTCTGGGACTGCACAAGTCCCTGAGCAAGCTGATCTACATTGTCCCTCCTTTGAGTAGAAGAATAGATGAGATTAACTCTCGAGTTCCCTTTCAGCCTATGTGTTTCTATTTCCTTTCCCATTTCCTTTCCCATTTCCTTTCAGTGATGATTTCTTACGCCTTCACTACACATATTTGCCCTCAACTTTTGAAAATGAGTCAGAACAACTACCACAATTCTTATCTTGTTTAGACAAAGTATTATGTCTTAAAGGACTGGCAGGAGTCACCTATACATACTTTATATTCAAGCATTGACCTGATGCCTCAGAAGAACATCCTGCTCCACTGCTAAATTTTACAAGTCCTTCACCTTCACAGGCAGGATGTCATCTAACATAGTCTTCCTATGCAGTATTGAGTCTATATATCAGAGACATAATGCTGACTGATGCAAGATTGCTACAACTCAGTATGAAATTGGATCACTCAAAAGATTCATACATCTGCTTCCTTTAGTCACACAATAAGATGTGGCAGGGAGATCAGTGATACTCTTTAAGTGACCTCCTTACATTGCAGTAATGCATCTGGATTGAGTACTTCCAGCAATGAAAAGAGCTAAACCAAATGCAGAGAGCACAGTGAAATGTATTTATATAATCCATGGCAGCTATCAAGATCTCTTCATGGCAGCAGATACAGAATTAAATTTATGTCAGCATGTACTGTAATTTTTTTTCATTGTTTTTGGACATAAAAGCTTTGCTGAATTCAACAGTTTGAAAAACTAAAGCTAAACTGGTAACATCAGTTAAGCTTATTGATAAGCCTTTTCTAATCGCATGTTGAACAAGCGTGTTGATTTTCTTCAAGATTCTGGATTTTAGCAGTCACTTCCAAGTCCAGCTGTTATGGCATTAATATTAGTGGTACAGGGCTAGGATGTAAAATACTCTAATCTGTGATAAATAAAGCTTAGTTTGTAACTTGACAGTAAGCCTTTCTTCACCAGGCAGCATGATATTTGCTGGTTTATCAGAGCAACTTGTTCATTGCAGAGGACTAGAACACAGCAATGTTGTTCTGCTACTACTTCTGCAATAAATTAGATTTGAAAAAGGTAAAACTTTTTTTTTCTTTTAAAGAGAAAGTACTATGTAGTAGACCAGAGGATGGAAAGAAAAATATAAGAGAGACTTATCACATGCAACATATATGTGTTACTTAGAAAAATTACTAGATACAATTTCTTTGCATAGACCACAATTCATATGGTTACCTCTGCCCTCAGATCATAACCTCTCCAACTTTTAAACAAATATTACTGCTCTTCTGAGATTTGAGAATATTTTCCATTTGAAAACAACTTTAAGCTACATTTATTTCTGGACTGAATCCACTAATGTCATCAGTATTAGATCATGGATTCATTTGGCTCATGGTATTATGCTTGGAATAACTACAGTTGTGGGCTTTGGGTTTTTTTCCAGGATCAAACTTTGAAATAAATTAATAGCCTTGATGGCAGAAGACAGTGACTGTGCTTTTGCAAGTATGATATGTGACAGGGAGACTTTCAAAGGTTTCTAATTTACTGAGATTTCATGGAACAAAGATTATTGTCCCAAGATGCATAACAACTATGTAACCCCAAGGAACTGGAAGTAGTAACAGTAGAGTAAGTAAAAACAGTAGGAAATACCGTCATTTTTCTGGAGTAGTACTTTGCTCATGAGGCTTTTATAAATATTTGGGAATTCATTAGTGCAATGAAGGTACTTGCCAGTTGGGTTTATGTGAGACTTGTATATTTGATGCTGCACATCAAGTAATCGTGCCATGCAAAATACATACTAGACTTCCAAAAAGTGTGATTATTGTTTCTTTCTTTTTGTTTATTGATGGTGGTAGAGGAACAGCTTGACAAGCTGGAGGGAGGCTTTAATTAATCTCACAGTCATGTCCAAGCTGTCTGTACTAGTAACGAACACTACAGGATGCTAAAACGAAGGATCTTGTTTGCATGTGGATGTCAATGTGACCCAAGTTGTATATAGTATTTTATGTGGGATATATAACTTTGTATGAAAGAGCTGTTTAGATTTAGGCTAGAAGTGGCTGTCAGATTGCATAAAAATGGAGAAAGAAATAGTCTTTAGACACCCTTACTGCTTGATTCTAGGTGAAACTATCCTCTTTGTTGATACAGTTACAGGTTTATCAGCTGGCTGAGCAGGAACCAGGAGGAAATCACAAGTTCTCAAGATAGCTACATCCCTTCACACCCCTCGAGAGCCTTTGAAGTTTAACAACAAAGCGTAACTCTAAAGGCAGAAGTATTGGGCCATGTAAGGAAAAATCATTAAGCAGTTATTCTTAGGCCTTATCTGGAAAGTACTCTGTTTCTGTGAAAACTGAGTACTTGGCTCTGAATGCAAGATTGTATCATAAGAACTTGTTGTAAGAGCATTGGAGCAAACAGAGGCGGCATTAATGTGTCAGCTAGAACAGCTTTCTCCAGTCGTTCTTGTCAGTTGTTTCCCCCCCAGTTTTTATGACTAATCCTTTACCTCAGCTTTTGTCCTTGTGTTTTACAGCTTGGGTTGCCCCATCTTTGTGGGGGAGGTAAATCTAAAGGGAGCAGTGTATTCAGACATCTCAGAGACATTCCCTGAGGTGGTTGGGGCACTCTTGGTTTGCTATCTTGGTTTGCTACAGAAGGGAGGACTAGTGTGGGAATATTATTAAGTGCAGGCTTTTGGGAAAGAATTTTTCTGACACAAAACCCCAGTAATTTTACAGAAATAGTAATGCTGTACAGCTCCTGCAAATCTCCTGAATATTGTAACAACCTAAATGTTGACAGCTGCAAACAGATTACAGACAAAGCCACATATCACACTAGCATATCTGGGAACTTCAGCTAGTCTATTACCATTAATAATAAAACAACACTAAAAATATCTACTGTGAGTACAGTAGTAGAAACAATAATATGCATCTAGTAGCTCATCTATTCAAGGCACTAAACAAGTAACCATATGTAAAGTAAGAAATGGGAGAATTTGGAATCTAATAACTGGTAACCCACAGGAATTATATGAGTAATTTAACTTATCATGTTACATTGTAGCACATCAGCCAAAAAAAAAAAAAAACCAAAACCAACTCCATTAAAAATCTGTCCAGCACCTGGGAATGGGCTGTGACTACAGCTGGCAAGAGCTAGAAATTTCCATCTGTGGATTATTAGTCAAATCTGTGCCAACTTGAAAGACCAAAACCCCCTATTAGTTAGCTTGTCATCTTAAAAAAAAATCTAAAGTATCAGAAAGCCCTCTTTTTGACAGCATCACTGGAGAGGCCCTACACTCCTAAGGGCCTTCAGGATTTTGCTCTGTGGCTCCTAACCAGGCTTTGATATCTCTCTTCACTTTTTCTCTTACCTGTCTCTTCTGCCTCTTATCAGTTCCTTTATTAAAACCACACCTAGTTTGCTGGGTGTTATTATCCTTACTGCTTTACAGGTGTTCTGCTAACGAAATTTATGTATTCAATTCCCCTGCTTTCCACCACAGAACTTGATGACAGTGCAGAAGATTCCAGATGAAAGCTGCTTTTGTGCCTTTCTGTCCAAGCTTTCAATTCACTGCATATAAGTCTTTTGATCTCAGGAGTGCCAGCTGCTGGTTTGATTCCATTTGCAAAACTCAGAAGTGAAGTAATTGGAGGGATGCCAGTTTAGGGGAAGCATAGTTACTGGATGTTTGTTCAGAGCTATAATGTGAATGGGTAGATAAAAACAAATGTACCACTTTCATACACTCTTGATCTGACTGCAAGTACCACAGAGGACAGTGATCAGAAGCACAAAGATTTAAGGAATAAAACCTATATTAATTCCTTTGCTGAGAATCTTTATACTTCTAGGCAAAACAAACAAGTGCCATGCTTTTATCTCAATAGCTGAAAATAGCTTTAATTCCACATCCAGATAAGCAGCAGCTTGTAAGTGACCATTTTTTTTAAAATTAGGTCCCTAATCATATAATGCCTTAAACCAAAAAACCAAACTGCCAACTGAAGACATTCAAGCCTATCAATGGATTATTTTCACAAAACAGGTTAAACGAGTCTGAAATTACTTTTAAAATCTTTTCCAGAAAACTAAATTTAGCTTTTAAATACCATCTTCACTAGAAAATGTAGGTAAAATATTTTACTTTGAGATCTGGGTTCACTGAACTCTTCTGAAGCCCTAACATGTGTGAGCCAAAAAAACTCCATGAAACCACTGTTCACACAAACTCCTGAGAACAAAATCAGCTGACTCTGGCAGGGGACAAATGTTTTTAAATTGATTTCAGCTTCTTTTATGAATATAATCCAAGCAGTACCAACTTGTTCATTCCACAAGCATCTTTTTCTGGTTCTCCTAGGAAAAAACGATAACACAGAAGTCAAATACTTGAAGTGTCCCAGAGTAATGTCCTAAATTTTTCATGCTATAGCAACTGATCTGGAAGAGAAAATTTGGTTTATAATATGGAAAAAAATGTTTGAAAATAAAGGAAATCGTCTTATTTTCTTAACCAGCTACAGTATTTTAGAGAAGGCTGGAGTGCCCTGTCTCTACGTAAATGTACAGTACTCCATTTAACATACTTCTTTTATTTATTCTGTTTTAGTTATCAGCTGCTGCCTTTGAGAGGATAATAAAATCAAGTTTTATTCCCACACACAAACATGCACATAAAATGTAATGTGTTGTGACCAATTTACTTTTTTAAGAGAAACTAATAAAGAGAAATGCACAAGAGCACCCTTTTTTGAATAATACTGGGCTCTCTGTATGGAATAACAATTATATGCTGAAGCTAGAGCAGATGCATGGGTGTGAATCACATAAGGGTAGGTTGAGGAATTATAATCAGCTAAACAGACTTAGGAATCAATCAGCAGTGGAAATTTTTCTGTGGTCAAACAGCAGTGGAATTTTTTCTGTGATCAAACAGCAGATTTTCCTAACTGTTATGGGGCAAGATAGGGAATGTGATTTTCAGGCCATCCTTTGCTGCAGTTCTGGTATGGAAGTCATGTATTTGTGATACAGAAATGCAAAATGAAATGAGAGCTGATAGTGCCATCAGCAGCTGAAGAACAGTTCAAACTGCTGAAGAAACATTTGCAGACTCCTTATTTAGTATTCTGTGAGAATAACAACTCTGTAGTTAAGAGGAGTGAGTGCTGGTTTTTTCCTGGTTTTGCCATACACTCTGACCTAAGTCAGATGTGGACTGATTTGCACCACCACTATGTATCCAACTGTTTTGGTACTTGGTAGGAGGAGTCAGTAAAATTCACTTGGTTTGAGGGATGAGGTCAGCTTCTCTACTAAAAATTGTGCATTATGATGGTATGTCATCAGTGACATCAGTGATGTTCCTTTGATATGTTCATGTACAGAGTAGACTCAAAACACTGTTTAAAACAAATTTACCTACTTTTCTTCATCATTTCTGCATTGTCATACAGAAAACTTCATTCAGTGAGGTCATTCAATGTCTTCACCAGTAGAGTGTTTAGTACCCACTTACTCTCTTACTTATAAAACAATTTACCTGAATCATCAACATAGAGACACTCCCTAACAGAGTTAACCAGGAAATTTGTACTATGTATTTTGTCTTCTATCAAGTTCTTTCTGCTGTCCTTGTTTTGTGTTTTGCATAACGTCATATATCTTGCACTAGATTATTGGAAATTAACAAAAGCATCTGTAAGCTAGGGCTTCTAAAGTATCCTCCAAACACATGCCAGAAGCATCTTCCATCAACTTCAAGTAGTAAATGGGCATGTTAACTTCATTCTTTATTGTCATCCTAAGATGCACCATGGTCTAGGAGGACCAAGAAGAACAGGCAGTTAGTAGTGATTACACAGCATTACTATTCAATGATTGAGTGGCATTTGTTTAGTGAGTCAGTGAGTTTTTTTGTCCACGTTCCTAAGATGCCTGCTGATTAAGAAAAATAATTTTATCTAGGTGCTTTGCTGGCAGTCTCAGCTGAAAGTTAAGACGTAAAGGCAAAGGAGCAGAACCAATGGCCTTGCTGGAGCACAGTAGGGAATGTGGAGTCTTGCATTCTCTGCTTTTGCTGCTTTCATACCTTGTCTGAATGGAGACATGACAGCAATATTTGTCATTTAATCACAAATGTGTTAATTATACCCGGTTCAGGACTGAAGGAAGTTTCTCCACTATTATCCCCACTACAGAAATTCCACATGCATTAGCTGCTTCCCAAAAAGTAGCTGGTCCTGGCTGTTAAATGTTTTCTGGCCCCTGAATTAAAATAAATCACAATGATTTGGAAAGTATATGATATTCCATATTTCTAAATATCTTGTAAAAGAAATATGAGTATTTTCCTATAAGCTTGGATATGGTTGTGGAACCAGTTACCAAAAATCAAGCCTTTCTATTTCTCGTCATAACTGAAATGAAATGCGTCAAGACTTGTTTCCTACCAAGCTAGTGGGCATTTGTAAAATGCTTTTAGTGAAAGTAGATTAGGCATTTAATTCTTTTTCTACAATCTTTATTAGGTATACTTAAATAATATGTACAACTTAGTTAATTGAATAAAAGATGGTACATTTAAAGCAGAAAAAAATCCCGACTGGTTTATTACTGGTTTATGATTTTACTTAAAGATGGAAGAAAATTGCCTGTCTAAATATGCCTTGAGTTTGGTTTTGGTTAGGGTCTGGGGTCTTTTCTCAGTTGCAAGAAGCCAGCAGTGTAATATATACCGTCCCTTCTACACACGACTTTTTTTTTTCCCGAGAAACAAGAGGATCGTTACTTCCAGAAGCCTGAGAAACTCATGTGGTAAATGCATACATATGGAAATAATTACAAAGCAGCACACTGGCACACTAGGGAGAAGATGTGTGGTATCCAAGTCAATAGTTGATACAAAGAACAATAAAGCAACTGAGGTAGTGGGGCCTGTAGTGATAGGACAAGGGGCAATGATTTTAAACTAAAAGAGGATAGATTCAGACTAGATATGAGTCCAGTTTCTGGTCACCTGGAGTGGTGCTAGATACCTCATCCCTTGAAGCATTCAGGGTCAGGTTGGATGGTGCTCTAAGCAACTTGACCTAGTTGAAGATGTACCTGCCCATGGCAGGGGGTTGGACTACATGATCTTTAAAGGCCCCTTTCATCCTGAACTGTTCTATAGTTCCATGATTCTGTAAGAAGTTCTATTCCACCATGGAGTACATTTTCAGTTTGTGTCCAGCTTTCCTTCTTTTCTTAGAAGAAACGGAATATTCAGGGTATCTCTAGTTCAAATAACATTTCTTGCAAAGCTAGGTCACCTCGTGCCACTTCTCATTTAAGCAGATCTCTTAGCTTTTTGTCCTGTGGTAAATCCAACTACAGCAGCGATATCTGTGATGACTATCCTATTTTACAGGCAGTATCAGCCAAATTGGAGTGGCACTCCCAGGAGACAGGGGATTCCCACAATGCTGGGTTAGTTTTACACATATATGATTCTCTCACAATTGGTCTCCGAAACATCACTACCTGCAAAACTAGCCTGGTGTGTCTTATGAGTGCTGAAGAAGAATACATTTATTAATAGAAATTATGAGTGTCTTTCAGAGAAATAAGACCACATGCATTTCATGAAGGCAATAGGATCATCAGGATAACAATAGATACTGGAAGCCTCCTGCTAAATGCACTATTTCATCCTCTTATTTTTAGACAAATATTATCAAGAAATAGTAAGTCATTATAATTGTTCCTGCTGCTGGTTTAACTGGATATTAGCAAGATACAGAAAGACTAGCAATGATGCAAAGAAAGGGCGCTGGACAGAAAACGTATGTGAATATTCAGTCCTTTGATGGTATTTTGGCTGCTGGCTCATTTTCAGTCAGCTGTCAACCAACACTCCCAGGTCCTTCTCGTCCAGGCAGCTTTCCAGCCAGACTTCTCTTAGTCTGTAGCACTGCAGAGGATTATTGTGTCCCAAGTGCAG
Source organism: Piaya cayana (assembly GCA_013389865.1). Classification (NCBI taxonomy): domain Eukaryota; kingdom Metazoa; phylum Chordata; class Aves; order Cuculiformes; family Coccyzidae; genus Piaya; species Piaya cayana. The sequence goes on along the minus strand of WAAB01003366.1, from coordinate 86,039 downwards.
GACCTGGCACTTGGCCTTGCTAGACCTCATGCCATTGGACTCTGCCTAGTGGTCCAGCCTGTTCAGATCCCTTTGCAGAGCCTCCCTACCCTCCAGAAGATCCACACTTCCACCCAGCTTAGTGTCGTCCACAAACTTGCTAAGGGTGCACTTGATGCCTTCATCCGGGTCATTGATAAAGACGTTGAACAGGGCTGGACCCAGCATTGAGCCCTGGGGAACCCCACTTGTAACTGGCCTCCAGCTGGATTTAACACCATTTACCACCACTCTCTGGGCCCGGCCATCCAATCAGTTTTCCACCCAGGAGAGTGTGCGCCTGTCCAGGCCAGAGGCTGACAGTTTCCATAGCAGAATGCTGTGAGAAACTGTGTCAAAGGCTTTACTGAAGTCCAAGAAGACTACATCCAGTCTTTCCCTCGTCCAGTAGGTTAATTACTTTGTCATAGAAGGCAATTAGGTTAGTTTGGCAAGACCTGCCTTTCATGAACCCGTGTTGACTGGGCCTGATCACAAAATGGATCAGGAAAAATGTATGATTTGGTCACTCAGTACTACACAGGAGTTGGTCATCCCCTGTCAAACGCTTTGTGCTATCAGTAAGGGTCAACAAGTCTGCCACACTCTCTTACACAGAAATCCTGCTTCAGTAGATATATTTCACTTGGGAAAATGGAGCGGTATCAACCATAAATCAGGTATATTTGTTCATATACATAATTTTCCACAATAAAATTGAGCATCAAAAATTCCCTAGTAGTTATGCTTGAATGAGGAACCAGTCATTCAGATTAATGGTATGTGATGCAAGATTAACAGTAGCTCCCTCCCAGAGCTGACCTACATAGTTAAAGTGTATTTTCTTACTTCTGTCCAGGTATTAATGTGATCAGAAATGTCAGCTTATTCATCAGCTAATATGCAGCATAGCAAAACCTCATCATTAAACTTGATTCCATTTCCCTGTGTCCTGTCAGAAGAGATTTGTACTACAGTAGCACATCAGTTACAGAGGTTGTCCAAAGGTAAAGACAGCACTGGGGCTTCTGCTGAAGAACGCAGCTGCATAATTTTCAGAGGGGTTAAGAGCTTCAGCTATTCTGTATCATTCCTCTGCACTGATCTTTGTTAGCTTCAGGTCTACTGTGGCTGACAATTTGAGGGTCAGATCCTAATCTCCAAAGCCATCACTAAGTTTTAATCTATTTGTATTGGCCAGGCATCACTATCTGCACTACAGCTACAGAGCTGCACCCTTCTCAGAAAAGCAGCTCAGAGAATCCACAACAAAGTACACTAAGGCTGAAGACAGATAGTTTTGGCAGAAGGTCTTTGCTACCGAGTAATCTCCTCAAGGACGTCACACCTTCAGCAGTTCTGAACCATAAAACCACTCCTCATATCCTTTCCAAAGTTACTTGTCATCACTGTAGATTTTTGCCCTCATCTTTATAGTACAAAATCAATTATTTTTCTTCTATCAGAAATGTGGAACTGTAAACTAAGATTACTGAGATTTATTTAAAATATAGAATGAACAAACCTACAATAACTGAAAAGTACTAATAAAAAAAATGCTGCTCATTTTGGGATCCTTATGACTTCTTGGACTGCAGCTTGGGAGTCTGCCATTTAGAAAGAGATGCTGTTAGTCCCCAGATTTGAGTAATTTTATATACACTTTCAGATCTTTCTTGAGAAAGACTCTTTTCCACTATGACTGGGTTGATTCAAATTATAAAGCAAATCTTTCCTAACAGAGAAAGATTTTTGTAACATATTCAGCTCCCTTTAGAAATAGGGAGGGTGATGTTTCTGTGTATCCTGATGGAGATAATCCCCTAAAGCTGCTGATTCAAGCTGAGATTGCTCAAGCAATGGTTTTATGCAAGATTTACATTTGCAATAGCATGCCTATCATTGTGTGAAGGGACTCTTGCAGAAAACTAGATTTATCATTCCATTATAAGCAATCAGCTGTATTCCAGGTGCTGATGTAATGCTAGGAATCAGGTACCAACTTGAAGATCACCTGCTCTATATGGCAGCCTACAGTTTGCTCTGTTTCTTTAGTGTGTATGAGGAAAAAAAAGTTAGATTGAGCAAAAACAACTGACAGCCAAACCCATAACTCTTGATTAATTTATTTTGCTTTTCTTTTTCTGCCTTGTAGTAGGCCAACAAGAGAACTCCACCTGTTGATATTTGTATGATAGTTTAACAGTGAAAGCAAAGGCTGTTGTTTTTTTTTCCCCCGGTGCTACTTTCTTTCATATCCACCCTCCTATTTGTCTAGCAAGAGTGCAATAGCACTACTGATTGTTGAAGCTTCATTTTCAAACTTACAGTATATAATGTTTTCACTTGATACTTGATCCTGAAGAAGTTCAAATTTCACTTTTATAAAGTTGCGAGGTCTCACAGAGAAAAAATCAAATATGAACCCAAGTGCACCTTAAGGGTTCAAAGTTGAAGGGAAACTAAAACTATCTTCGTTTAATATTTCAAAGCTACTGCATAGTTTTGATGTTTACAGTTGGCAATTTTGCTGAAGATTCTATTCTAGCTGTCATATTTTTTCTGATAACTTTTTGTATTTTAAATGTAAACCAGTCTACCCTGAAAGACATTTCAAAGATTCCACTTTTGTGATTCACTTGTTAAGGGAGTTATTTTCAATCTTTCCCATGATCTCAGTGTCATGGGATTTTTATCCTCTGGGAGCCATGATTGCACAAATAACATTAACAATAACAAATACATTATCCATTTTGAATTTATGATGAGAAAGAAATGTACCTCTTCTCATAATTTATTAGTGGGCAGCAGCTTTTGTTACCTGCTACCAGCACAAACCCTGTAATCAGTTGTTGAGGGTCACATAGATTCAACTGGATGTCACTAGAACTGCACTTTATTTTCACCTTTTCCTTGTGTTTTCTGTGCAATTTGTCAAACCACATACTCTCTCTGCCTCATATAGCATCTGTAAAATGAGATTAGGTTTTCCTCTATTTGACTATAAACCAATTGTTACAATGGGACAGATTTTGTCACCTTTGCTCTTATTGCAGAACACTTTGCAAAGGAAGGTAATAGAAGCAAGAATGCATATTGTGTGTTTATTAGGAGACTGGTTTTGAAGCTCATAATGAATAAAGATATTAATAAAGTTGTAAAACTTTCAAATGGTCTGGAGGCTTATCCATTGCGCGTATTCTGGGTAATGCTGGACAGCGTGATTAGCTTAATAGCTTGTGGTTCCTCAATGATTCAGTGCATTACAGAAAGAGAAACCTCTATTCCTTTGACACATTTCCTTCACTTCAGGCAGACTCTGTCCATTCTCTTCCAGTTTTGTGGTTAAATTAAGGTTAAATTAATTTGTGGTGCTGATGGCTGGACTTCATGATCTTAGAATCTGTCTTTTCCAACCTTCATGGTTTTATGGTTCTACATTGATTTCTTGGAGCATCCCATACTAAACTGATACAGTAAAATAAATAACATTTGAAAAGAACTACCAAGGCAATACCAACATGCCTACAAATATCTGGCCTCCTGTGCTGTTGTTTTGCAGTGTCTACCTAAACCCAGGGCACAGTGTGCTCCGACCGACTGCTTTAAGGTGTTCTGGTGAAGCATGCCACGTATGCTACAGAGTGCCACAAGGTCACTTTGAACCTAGAGCTTCTTATTCTGCAATTAAAAATACGTGTCTTGTGGACGAGCTTCTCTTTCAACCCTCTCTCTCTGGAATTTGGTATCAAATGCTTCCACTTGTTCCAAATAGGTCACGCACTGTGTTTAGGAACCACCGGCTTCTGTTGCATTGGATTAAGGTCTTACTGTAGCTCATGAATGACTGTCCTCTGTTGAAAGAGGAACAACCAGGAAACTGTGGCAGTATGTAATGATATTCATACAATGTTTCGGCAAAGGATATTGTGAATTAATAGTAGAATTTAATCAAAAAAATGGTCACAGTTACTACCTGAAATATAAATACCAGGCCAGATATGAATATTGCCTATGGTCTTTTCATTTATTTTTATTGTAGGAATAAATATTTAGAGATGTGTGATGTCTGTCATTCTGTTTCCTACTATGGAATGGGACAGATAATTGCTGTCTCTTTCACTAAATTAAGAATGTAATTAAATTATATTTGTAAGGCACTGTAAGGTATTATATGAGAAGAAAATGTATTATATGAGAACAAAATAGGACCGGTTTAATTTTTTTAAGTGTTTTAAACTACATTAATTGCAAATCAGTTTGATTTTCATATAGCCAAGAGAACACAGTTCTACTTTACCTGTATAAGCTCTTTTTGTATTGGAACATTTTTCCTTGTTTCAAAATGTGTCCAAATGAAGTTCTCATATTCCTGATAAGTTCCTTATGTTTCCAGGAACTTTTTAGACTTTGAACAAAACAATTTAAATAATATGGTCTAAGTAATCTCTAGACTGGATTTGAGATTTATTTTGATGTGGACTCACCATGGTCTAGGATAATTAATACGGTTGTAAAAATGTGTGAAACTTCTGATAATGATAAGGATGTATGTTCACACATTTATTTCAAGAAGAGTCTGTCTCAAATCCTTGCAAATGAAAAGGACAGCTTTCTTCTAACATTGTTTTGTTTTCATTCTCACAGAAGCTGGATGCAAAACAGATATTGTCTCTCACGTGTCTGCTGCTGCCAAGGTCAGCTCTGCAAGCTAACTTAATATTTTTCACATGGCTGTTTTTTCCTTCAGATATTTCTCTGGTGTATTAAAAACAAACAGGCTCTTTTCCAATGTTCATGTCTTCTGTTTACTCTTCTGCCTCCTTTTTAACCCTTACAACTGTTTAAGACCTAGGAAGATACCCTCACCCTATCCTTAAGCTGCCTTTTCCCCAGTTGCCTGACTGCTATACCCAGTAATTGCTGGAGATCTGTCTGAGGAAACAGGGGTTAGGGGTAAGTTGAAATCACTGATAAGGAAGAACTGTTGTGGATCCCAGTGTGGCAAAGACTAAGATCAAGGGTGCATGAAACTCTGTTCCTCTGAACAGTCCTGTGGTCTAGGATTGGGTAGAAGATAGTGGTGGCCTTCATAGCAGAAGAGTGGTGGGTTTTGGTTTGTTCTAAACTACAGTGGCCTGTATGTCCTTTTGCAACTACACTAGGTTTTTTCCCTTTCTTAAATGTAAGACCCGATTGCTGGATGTACATACAAGGTTTTCCAAATGAACTGGGAATTAAATATACCAGACAATTGCAAAATGCAAATATTCTGAACTCACTAGGTAAATCTTTACAGTTTTGGCTATTTCATCCCTAGCACCATAGGGGTTATGGTCTGGGCTGTGGTTTTGAGTGAAGTTGGGTTTAAGTGTTCCTGTCTTTGAGAAACTGATCTAGTGAGCAATATCTATATACTGACACCCACTGATATCTTATGTGAATGTCCCTCCTGTGCATATAAAGTTCCATGAAGAACCAGCTGGAAAAAGCATGATCACTGAAACGCAGAGAAATAAAACTTGATTAGTGAGTGTGCAACACTAGTGTAAATGTTTCATGCTTCTCTGTCATATTATCAGAGTGNACCAACACCCCCAGGTCCTTCTCCTCCATGCAGCTTTCTAGACAGACCTCTCCTATTCTGTAGCACTGCATAGGGTTGTTGTGCTCCAAGTGCAGGACCCAGCATTTGGCCTTGTTAAACCTCATGCCACTGGACTCAGCCTCAGATGAGTCCAAAAGATGATTCAGTGGTAGAAAAGGCAATTCTAAATTACCCCTTGTCGTGACCTATGAAAACTTGCCCAAGAGCCAACTTTTTCTGTTTCCAAGTATCAATACAGAGCTCCAAGCAAAACAAAACAAACCCAAGCCCAAGAATGAGCCCTAATGAGGTGAAATAAAGCCTACTAAAATTTAAGCAACATAATGAGAAGCCAGTGCAATTTCTTTGGCATGTTCCCACAATTTAAGTTAATGCAAACAGTAATACCATAAGTAGTTAGCTGTTAGAGTTTATTGCTGTCCTCCTGGGACCCAGGAGGAGACCTGTGCCTCATTTTTATTACTATATGGTCAAAATAGCCTACAAGTGAGAAATAATTTAAAATGCAGGTCATTAAAAATCACGTTCCTGTAGCATAAAATAATAAATCATCTGAAGACAAAGGTCTACTGCAGTAACTCTAAAGATTTAATATACTTAAGTATTTTAAGGATATATATTGCTGACTAGAACATGGATTAGGTCAATATGACATTATAAACTCCATGAAATCTATCAATCAGGATGAAAAACCTAGTAAGTCACTTGCTGACAAATGATGATGTGAGACTATGTGCTATTTCTTTCCAGTGTATTGTGAGATCCACTGTCAACAATTTTGCCATCAGCTAATTGAGTTCTGTCTCACTTTGCTCCAATCCTTAGCCCATAAAGTCTTATTTAATAGTAGCAATGAAATCTTCCTAATATGAAAATAAAACTTCATGAAAAGATGTGGATAAGAGGAAAGTCTTCCTGTTGAAAAGCAGGCCCACTACAAAACAGACCTTCATTCTATTATAGCTGTTACTTAGAAAAAATGAATATGTTTTCATGAGGACAGACATACTTTGAACAATACTCTGTTCTTCTGCCTAGAAGAAAAGGTATTTTATTCACAGAGAATCAAGTTAATTCTAAACTATGCAATGAATCCCTTCATATTCCATAAAAAGACAGTAACAGCACCAGATCTCTGCACAGTGCTGCATTATAATTATGCACTCCTGCAATCTACTCTAACTTGTCAACATAAACTTTTGTGTTGAACAGGAGTGTGTGGCAAACCAGATTTCATAGACAACTGATTTTAGAAATCTGGTGATTTGAAAATGGAAAGAGATTTCAAGTATTGGGATTTATTTCTGAACTGCAAAATAAAGTTTGAATCATAAAGCTTTTGAAATATGATGAGAGAGAAGTCTGGTGGAAATGGTCAGGGAGAAAGGTCCTTGGATCAATGGTTTTGTTTTGAAAAAGCAGCTTATGGATGAGAGAGAGAAAGGTTGGACATGAAAGTGAATTCATTATTCATTTTACATGAATACAGTAACTACATCTTGGGTATTTTAAATAAAAAAGATAGATGAGCTGGAAGAGTTACAGTTAGGAGGGCATGATAGTCAGTGAAACTCAAGTCCAAAACTGCTTACATTGATTTGAACCCTTTTAGCTCCAAATGATTTCTATGAATTTGTTTCTTACACTGCCAGGTTCTTTACTAGGACCACAGGTTTACTTTAATAGACCATCTACGCAATAATCATAATGCATTATTAACAAGAATATTTTATATACTGTCTTTTTTGTTATTTTCTTCTACTCACTCACACATTTTGCAAATATTACAATATTATTATTACTGTTATTTTGTAAAACAGATACACTTCAAAACAGCCAAACCAGGGTTATGCAACAGCTGGACCAAAGCCACGGACATACATTGACCTCACTCTGGGTTAATAAAAATCAATGCAAAATGCAAAACTTCAGCTGAATTTCATGCACAGATGCTTGAAAAATTTGACCAAACATGAAATAGTTTTAGAGTTATAAAGCTGGAGACAAAGATGGGGAGTGGTTAAACTAGGGAGTAGCTTTGTCATAAAGGACTTGGGGGTCTTGGTAAACAGCCATCCAACAGGATTGATTATGCATCAGGTATACGCCCCAGAGAAATGGAGTCTGAGCACATACTAGGCAGCAGTAACAAGACGGTAGCTGTAGATCATGAAAAGTGATTCTCCTTCTCCGGTAATGCTTCTGAAGCCCTATCTAGAGCAGTGTGTCTGGTTTTGGGCCCCTGAATACAAGACCAATACAGAAAACACTGAAGGGCATCTACTGAAAGGTCAAGATTATTTACTTGTGCGAAATCATAGAAACACCAAGTTGGGAAAGACCTCTTGGATCATTGAGTCCAACCATACCTGTCTGCCACTAAACCATATCCTTAAGTATCTCATCTATCCTTCTTTTAAATACCTCCAGGAACAGTGACTCAATCACCTCCCTGGGCAGCCTGTGCCAGTGCCTGATGACCCTTTCGGTGAAAATTTATTTCCTAATGTGCAATCTCAACCTCCCAAGGGACTGGTGCAGCTTGAGTCCTATCACTGGTCCCTTGGGAGAAAAGGCTATCACTCACCTCTCTACAAACTCCTTTCAGGTAACTGTAGACAGTGATAAGGTCTCCCCTCAGCCTTCTCCCCCAGTCCCTCAGCTACTCCTTGTAAGGCTTGTTCTCCACCCCCTTCGTTGCTCTTCTCTGGACTCACTCCAGAGCCTCAACATCCTTCTTGTGCTGAGGGGCCCAGAACTGAATACAGTATTCGAAGAACGGTCTCACCAATGCTGAGTGCAGAGGGAGAATAACCTCCCTGGACCTGCTGGCCACACTGTTTCTGATACAAGCCAAGATGCCATTGGCCTTCTTGGCCACCTGGGCACACTGCTGGCTCATGTTCAGTCGGCTGTCAACCAACACCCCCAGGTCCTTCTCCTCCAGGCAGCTTCTAGACAACCACTCTTGCCCAAACCTGTAGCACTGCATAGGGTTGTTGTGTCCCAACATATGCAGGACCCAGCATATGATGTACAGTCTGAGAAAACTGTGTTTCTTCAATCTTAGTAAGAGAAAATTTAGGGAAGGCTTTATTCCTGTCTGTAACAACCTAACAAAAGCCTCAGGAGGAGACAGGGTCAGACATGGGTCAGAGGATGAGAAGTAATGGGCACAGGATAGAACATGGGAAATTCCAAGTGGATGAAAGGAAAAAAAATCACCACAAAGTGTCAAGACAGTGACGTGGACACAGATATGTTGTGGAACTTTAATTTCTTGGAGATACTCAAAACTCAACTGTATGAGTGCCTAATCAACCAGAGCTAACCTAGAAATTAGCCTTGCTTTGAGCAGCAGGTTTTACTAGATGACTTCTAGAGGTCCTTTCCAGACTGAATTATTATCTGAATATATAATCTAGTTTTCATTTATATTAAAGCTTAGTTTACCCCAATTCTTGCAGTTTTATAGGGATTTCAAGTAAGTTTAAATAAAGAAATATAATATCTATGTAATTAATGAAGTCATTAATCTGCACTGCTGTGGCAGAGTAAACAAGAATCAGGTCCGTTCAATCTCAGATTTGACCATAAATGGCCATTAACTGGAGTCACTCTACTGGACAAACTGCTGCCTGGAGAAAACAGCCCACAGTCTGAACTGGAGAAGTTCATATCTACTTGAAATGGGAAAATTCACTTATCTGTCATGCTGGAGTATATGCCAGTGCTGGTCATGTAGGTATTCAATGGGAGTTAACCCCATGTTGAGAAGATTCACTCATAAATACAAAAATTTCTTTTAAACCTTCTGCTTTCTTGGCCAGTAGTTCCTCAAGGGATCTGCATAGGGAGTTGCATGAAAACTCTGGTGTCCCTATTAGGACACCCTTACCTATTGTGTGTGTTCAGTTGTGAGTGAATGGAGAGTGCTGACAAGACTGCGTAACATAACACGTCTCTCTGCTGTTCCACTAAAGAAATGGCCTATGAAACTGTCTCTCTCTGCTCTTCTTGGGAGAAGAACATTGACTGAAGCACATAGGAATTTTTCATTTATAACTAAGCTTTTGAATTCCTTCAATACTGCTCCAGCATCTACCTCGTAAATGAGGAAAGTTAATTGAATATTGCTCTCAGCACACAGAGCCTGACACTGGGGGAGTATTGTCTCTCTGTGTCACAGTGATTTGATTGGGGCTGCTGTCAGATGTTATATATGTTATGTTCAATGCGGCACTGAAAAACAGTCTCTGCCATTTGCCCTGTTCTCACAGACGGGGAAGCTCAAGCCATTGTTCCTGATTTGCTTTCAGTTGTTGCAATCTTCATGCTGATAATTTAACAGCCTATAACTTAGACTAGGATAACAAGAATATCTCTTTGGAACAGTGCAGGGTAAAGGCACATGAAAGGACAAATAATTCTAGTTTCATAGTACTGTGTGCATCCTGATTTATCTGTTGCCACAGTCATTTACTCTGTAAAGTTCAGTAATAATTTTGCAGTATGTGTGGACCAGCTCCAGTGTCCCATAAATTGAAAACAGACTTTTGACTTCAGTAGACTTTGGATTCAGTTTTATCACAATTCTCATCTCAGAATCTCAGAGTGTTTTTGTAATTACACCTGAATAAATCTTCACCGTGCCTCATTCTCCTCCATGTAGCAATTCACTATCTCCAGAGGACAGGATAGAAATTGGAGGCAGAGAACAAGAGAGAAATACAAATTTGGCCATAGTGGGAGAGCAACCTCTCCTGTGTGTGCAAGTGCAAAACCAAAGCCTATTCACACTCCCTTGTGACCAGTGTACACTTCTCTAAGGACTCCAAATGTCTGTGATAATTTAAAAAGCATAGAAATCTGAGATATGCTTATTCTTACCCTCATTCCATACTACAGTGTGCATATAATAAACCTTAGAAAGAGAGGCTTGTCTTTTTTTAATGCAGATATACCACCATTTTAAAGTGTCACAGAGTCTCACTTTTGAGGGAACATTTAGGAGTAGTGTTACAGCAAAATTATTGCCATTTCCTGTGGCTTGTGTGAATATGTTTAAAAATAAGAGAGCAAAATAATTTGTGCAACTGTTATCAAAGCACTATAGGAATAGGTTTCACTTTGCAATAAGATAAAGGGAAAAGGACCAGAAATTTAAAGAAATTAGAATATTTTATTTTTGAAATATTTTTGGAGTCTGAAGGTACAAATCCCATTGACTGTTGTTTTCAGACTGAGAAGGAATGATGTTCCAGATATCCAAGGTTCACTTTCCTTACTTCTATTAAAAAAAAAAAATACACCTCTCAAGTTTTAAATGCAACATTCATAAACCTGCAACGTTTTGTTCAGAACCCACAAATCCATGAATACTTTTAGGGTTACAGATCCTTGAAATTCTGTTAGGTCAGATAGGCTAGCAGTGCCTTGATGTGTACATTTCTGTCATGTATTGGTGTCTTATGGTTGTGAATCTGAAAGCTCTTATAGTCCCTCCAAGGAATCTCCTAGATTATCATTTTAGTTATTTCCAGTAAATGTTGGTTGTTTGGGTTTTTTTTTTTTCATTTTACTTTGGGATTAACTCAATTCCTTCTCTTCCTATTTTTATTATATTCCGGAAATATCTGTATTCACAAGTGTATTCCCGGCCCTTGGTCTGTTCATTTTAGGGGTTAAGTCATCCGTGTCATGTTTTAAGAGTTTCAGTCCTTCTCAGTTTTTCCTTTTGTCTCCATACAGCTGCACCAGGCACAAGCATCGCCTGATCGAGACCATTCAACCCCCCTTTTTTAAATTCAACAGCAGTCTGGGTGTCTCTGCCCTTTTGGAGCTGTGAATTCTGCTGGCTGACACCACTCCAGAGGAAGAAGAAATTCTTCTCTTGGGCAAGTGATTGCTTATTCTTTTAACATAGGATCATGTAAGAAGGAAAGACTAGCATTATTTTTGTTATTATTTTGCCTGCTTTCATAGGATACAGAGTCTCTTCTCAGCACGAAGCCCTGACTGTGCTAGGCACTGTATATATATATATATTTATGAGGACAAGTCCCAGCCTTGAAAACCTGACCCTTTTAAAAAAAAACAAACCCACAAAAGATGTGGCAAAATGGTTCTGTAAACAGATAGGGTGATTATCATTGCATTTAAGCTCTATTTCTTTCTTTGGCTCTTTGAAAAGCACCCCTGTAAAAAGTCAGGAGGGGAGGGAGCTCAGGTTTCTACCGCTTTTGGTGGTGGTCGAGTGCAGAGGCAGTGATGGACTGTGATGCTGTCGTGCATGAGAGTCTTTCCACTGACATGCCTGTCACTTGGAGCCTGGCATAATGATTTTCCCCCCTCTGTATTACTTCCCCTTATCAGTCCCTTGTGCCTCTTGTGTATCATCACAGAGGGAGGGAGGGGACCTGGTGCTCCCTGGCTTTGTAGCAGGAGGCAGGGGGAGTCAGCTCAGCAAGTCTCACAATCATGGTGTTCTAGTGATGGTGTATGGAGGTCAGGGTCTGTCAGTCTTTAAGAATACACTTCTCTTTTGGACTCCTATCACCAGAGGGGTCAAATGCCTGACATCTTCCTGCCACTAGAAGGGACAAATTGGTTTTGGCCTATCACTGTGCCAGTGGGTGTTGATGAGTGCACTTTGAGTCACAGAATTATAGAATCATTTAGTTGGAAAGGATCATGAAATCCAACCATACCTGTCCACTACTAAACCGTATCTCTGAGCACCTCATCTACCTGTCTTTTAAATACCTCCGGGATGGTGACTCGACTGCTTCCCTGGGCAGCCTCTGCCACTGCCCGACAACCATTTTAGTGAATATGTTTTTCCTGGTACCTAATCTGAACCTCCTCGGGCACAATTTGAGGCCATTTCCTCTCATCCTATCACTAATTACTTGGGAGAAGAGACCAACATCCACCTCACTACAACCTCCTTTCAGGTAGTTGTAGACAGTGATAAGGTCTTTCCCTCAACCTCTTTTTCTCCAGGCTAAACAACCCCAGATCCCTCAGTCGTTCCTCATAAGACTTGTTTTCAGCTTCTCCACCAGCTTTGTTGTCCTTCTTGGGACATGGTCCAGCACCTCAATGTCCTTCTTGAAGTAAGGATCCCCAAACTGACCACTACATTCAAAGTGCGGCCTCACCAATTCCAAGTACAGGGCCACAATCATTTCCCTGGACCTGCTGGCCACACTGTTTCTGATACAAGCCAAGATGCCATCGGTCTTCTTGGCCACCAGCACGCACTGCTGACTCATATTCATTTGGCTGTCAACCAGCACCCCCAGGTCCTTCTCCTCCAGGCAACTTTCCAGCCACTCTGCCCCAAGCCTGTGGTGTTGCCTGGAGTTGTTGTGTCCCAAGTGCAGGACTCTGCACTTGGCCTTTTTAAACCTCATACCATTGATTGCAGCCCATCCATCCAACCTGTTCAGTTCCTTCCATAGACACTCCCTACCCTCAAGCAGATTGACTCATCTGCCTAGTTTAGTGTCATCCACAAACTTACTGAGGGTACATTCAATCTCTTCATCAAGATCATTGATCAAGATATTGAACAGGACTGGACCCAGCACTGACCATGGGGAACACCTTGTGACTGGCCTCCAGCTGGAGTTAATGTCATTTACCACCATTCTTTGGGACAGTCCATCCAGCCAGGTTTTTACCCAGCAGAGTGTGTGCCTGTCCGGGCCAGTAATAGCCAGTTTCTCCAACAGAATACTGTGAGAAACGGTGTCAAAGGTTTTACTGAAGTCCAGGTACACTACATCTACTAAATGCCTTTCCCTCATCCACTAAGTAGGTAACCTTGACATAGAAGGACATTAGCTTAGTTTGGCAGGACCTGCTTTTCATAAACGCTTGCTGACTGGGTCTGATCACCCAGCTGTCATGTGTGTGCTGTGTGATAGCACTCAAGATGATCAGCTCTATGACCTTCCCCTGTGCCAAGGTCAGACCAACAGACCTGTAGTTCCCTGGATCCTCCCTCTGGCCTTTCTTGTAAATGGGTGTGACATTTACCAACCTTCAGTCAAGTGGAACTTCCCCAGTCAGCCACGACTACTAGTAGATGATGGAAAGGGGTTTGGTGAGCAATTCTGCTAGCTCCCTCAATACACTGGGGTGGATCCTATGAGGCCCTATAGACTTATGAATGTCTGATTGGATGAGCAGGTCCCTAACAATTTCCTCTTGGATCAAGGAAGAAAGTAGTTATAAAGGGGTGGCAAAAGTGATGGGATATCACAATAAAAAATAAGAAGGAATGGGGAAAGAGACTAGGACTGATGGAGAGGATTTTATGTGCAAAATCTTGTTACTAGCAAAGGGTTAACACACAAGCCAAGAATTTTTTAGTCTAATTAAGATCCTGACATGCTAACTAATATACAACACACAGTTAATTAGTACAGTTCCAATACACAAACATTCTCAGTCCAAATTAAATAATATAAAATAAGTCCTATTAATAAAATGGTTAAAAATTGTTAGACAAGAAAACCAGCCTCACATATCTACACCTCATTTGCTGGTGTTATGCTCCTTTCCACTGCCTCTCTGCGTACCACTGGCAATACCATGAGTCTTCCCTAGGAACAATCAAATAGCAGGTTTGCAGCAAGGCATCAATGCCTCCACATGTCATGGCCCTGGAAGCACCACCAGCCCTCACTGTACCTGCCCAACCCACAGCCCACAACTCCATTTCACTCCCTCAGGGCAATTAATCCCTTCCCCAGAGCTGCTGCAGCAAGACTGGTCTCCAGCTCCACACAGACCTGCCCTGCCTAGCTATGGGTCCCAGGAACCAGGCCCACACATTGGCATACATCCTGACCTGTCCCCAATCACATGGCCCTCCTAGGCCATCATAGGACAATGTTTTATTCTAGTTTGTTCACCATAGCTGAATGGTTTATTGCCCTGAAGTATCCAGTACCATCCCATGCCCCTACTTTGGTATTATACTAGGTTTATAAATACGTCTTAATACACAGACTCTGAGCTCATTAGTATTATCTGTACAAAAATCATCATGCCATATGGTTATGCCATATGATTCTGCATATGGTTTTGCTCAACTCTAGAGCTAAGCAAAAGTTAAGCAAATTAGGCAATAGCCACCTGGACATTAGAAAATTGCTGTTACAGCTAGACAAGATAAAACATGCTTCCAAATGGGCTAAAACAAGTCCAGACAACGTTTCATATGTCCTGAGGTGTTGCTTTGTACAAAGCCTTTGGACCATCCCTAGCCATGGAGTACTATGCTTCTCAGGCTAGGAGGCTACAGCTGGATGCACAGGGCTGAGAACTGGGGAGGGACACTTTTAGGGGAGCAGAGGGAGAACAGATGTTTGGCAAACCCAGTAAAGGCAAAAACATCCTTTGCCTGAACGCAACCCAAAGCCCCCAGGTGGAGGCATGTGGTAAGATCCTGATATTGCTTCTCCAGTCACAGGTGAAAAAAGCTGAAAAAGGTGATGGTAGGATGGCCGTAAGAGGGATAGTGCATTCAAAGACTCCTCCACCACCCAGGCCTCGTGAGAGGCATTGGGGAAAAAAAACCTCCAGATAAGAGTTTTCCTGAGTCCTTTTTTCTGTGCTCCAGACATTTCAGTTCAATAATTTTCAAGATATGTGTCATGCAGCTGGCAATGCCATCTCCCCATTGCTGCATCAGTGAAAGAGAGGGCTCCAAACACTGTAAACTTTCATAAGCCCTTGGGTTGAAACCCTTGCACTGATTCTCCCTGGAATAATATACATACTGTGGAGGCCATCTGAAATCTCTCATGCCCTCTTTACCACACAGGATTATTTTGGAGTAAAAAAGATCTTTCAGACCTCTGGAAGGACATCCACCAGTTATGTCTGAAAGCTGCTAAAGCTTTGCTTACTTATGTAATAAAAGGGGAAAATATTTGTTTCTGACTACAAACATCTGCAGTGAACTTCTAAGGTGAGTAACCCAAAGAGGTTTTAATAAGCTAGTGGTGCAAAATAGCATTGACAAGAATCAATTTAAGATTAAAAACTCCTCACATGGTGGAGGAAGTAGAATGGGACACAAGAAGAGCAATATGATATAAGCTGTATGAGATGCTTCCCACTTTGCAGTATGTCCCATTGTGTTGGGGATATTTTGATGAGTTAGTGTCAAGTTGTCCTCAACTCCTTCAACTTATTTAAAGATATCTGAGAAGAAGAAACATCTCACATGTTCATAGGTCTTTGAGGCAAGATCCTAAATGTAGGTGAGAAATCAGGATTGGCCCATGGGATAAATGTATGAGGCAATTAAACTAGAATATTATTCTGGGCATTCATAAGAAAGGTTCTAATATTTCTTTAAAAGAAGGAAAAACAAAGAAGAAAGAAGTCTGACACATAATTTATATTCTGTGTCTCATTTATTGTTTTGCAGTAACTTCTACAGCGTGTGTAAAGACTGGGCAAAATTCAACCCAAGTAATTGAACCTTGTCTTTCTAAAGCATGCTTTTGTTTGGTTGTATTTATGTTCTTACATTGCCTTATACTATTTGTAAGTGCTAGTAAACTGTCAACAAGCCATTACAGTCCACCTAATGAGCTTTGTGTGTTTAATCACTTTCTCTAGGCAGATCTTTATTCAATATTTGACAGTAGCTGTTAGACTGCTTGCTCAGTGTCAGACTGCATCAGAGGGCCACCAACCAGCTCTCCAGGAGGGCTGCACAAGGTCTTTGTTGGTAGGTGGCTTCTTCTTGTGCCAGTATATCGAAGCATACACTTGTGACCACCTCAGTGTGTTATCTACCACTGACTGACTAATGATTGTAATATAGATAGGATTTAGTCTCCCCTTTTAATTATTATTAGCCTTCCCTGAGTTTACTTGTTATAAACTTGGGGAAGGTCCTGTTTGATTTCGTAATACACATACTTCAGATGCTGATACTACCATGGGTTTGGAGTGCCTTAAAGAAAAAGCATAGCTTCAAGTATCTACAGATCTACGACATCTGTCATAGGCTTAATCAGTTATGAAACTGGATATTACATATGTTTATCTGAAATGAAACTATTTCAGAATAATCACAGAATGACCAGGTTGGAAAAGACCGATTGGATCATCGAGTCCAACGATGCCTATCAATCACTAAACCATGCCCCTCAGCATCTCATCCACCCGTCTTTTAAACTCCTCCAGGGAAGGTGAATCAACTACCTCCCTGGGTAGCCTGTTCCAGTGCCCAATGACCCTTTCCGTCAAAAATGTTTTCTTGATGTCAAGCCTGAACCTCCTCTGATGGAGCTTGAGGCCATTTCCTCTTGTTCTGTCCCCTGTCACTTGGGAGGAGAGGTCAGCTCCCTACTCTCCACAACCTCCTTTCAGGTAGTTGTAGAGAGCAACAAGATCTCCCCTCAGCTTCTCCAGGCTAAACAACCCCAGCTTTCTCAGCCGCTCCTTACAAGTCTTGTTCTCCAGCCCCTTCACCAGCTTCATTGCTTTTCTCTGGACTCACTCCAGAGCCTCAACATCCTTCTTGTGGTGAGGGTCCCAGAACTGAATACGGTATTCAAGGTGTGGTCTCACTAGTGCCAATGTATGCAGCCTTTCAATCACGCCATAACATTTTCAGTCCTAGTTTCCCAGACCACATCTCTGACTCTGTGTGAAATCAAATTCAGAGACATTGTTGCATTTTGTACAAGGCACCCTAATGGTCAGAGTATCATGCTGGGAACTTGGTTTCCTGGGTCCCACCATGTCCTTGCTTCCATGGGCCTTGGATGCAACTTCCCATTGTGACAGAGCCTTTTGAGTGTTGCCAGTGTGGTTTGATCAAAAATAACAAGTCATGTTCGTCCAGCAAAACTCATGAGATTTGCCTAAAATGTATTTAAAGCCACAGATGTACACACCCTTGTATCAGAAACGGTGTGACCAGCAGGTCCAGGGAGGTTATTCTCCCTCTGTACTCGGCACTGGTAAGACCGCTCCTTGAATCCTGTGTGCAGTTCTGGGCCCCTCAGCACAAGAAGGATGTTGACGCTCTGGAGCGAGTCCAGAGAAGAACAACGAAACTGGTGAAGGGGCTCAAGAACAGGCCTTATGAGGAGCGGCTGAGAGAGCTGGGGCTGTTTAGCCTGGAGAAGAGGAGGCTGAGGGGAGACCTCATTGCTCTCTACAAATACCTGAAGGGAGGTTGTAGAGAGGAGGGAGCTGGCCTCTTCTCCCAGGTGTCAGGGGACAGGACAAGGGGGAATGGCCTCAAGCTCCGCCAGGGGAGGTTTAGGTTAGAGATTAGGAGGAAGTTTTTTACGGAAAGGGTCATTAGGCACTGGAATATGCTGCCCAGGGAGGTGGTTGATTCGCCTTCCCTGGAGGTGTTTAAGTTACGGGTGGACGGGGTCCTGAGGGACATGGTTTAGTGTTTTGTGGGAGTGGTTGGACTCGATGATCCAGTGGGTCTCTTCCAACCCGGTGATTCTGTGATTCTGTGATTCTGTGATTTTATATGCACTTATTGTTATTTTCACTTCTGATCTCCTAGGGTCAGATGATATGATATTTTAAATTCTATAATTTTAGGCTTTAATAGAAACACAGCTTATCCACATTTCAGGATAATACTGTGAGGGTTTTTTCAGTGTTAGCTGAGCTTTGGCTACTCCTTTTGTACAATAATTCCAGATTCAGTAATGCTGGTAGACAATTTTGAGGTCTATGGTAAGAGCTATGTAACCAAAGGTTTTCATCAGCATTATTAATTACTTCCCTCAGCTAAGGAAATAATTATGCAATCAGAACTAAGCAAGTGTGTTCTGAAATAATTAGGGTTTTTTCCCCCATCTGTAAATGCAGAACTTCAGATGACCTTCTTTAAACAGGTCCAACAGCTGAACTGGGCCCTTCTGTCCTTCTAAACAGGATTGACTATTTTCAAAACTAAAATTCAGTGCAATTAACCGTAAAAATAGAGTTTACAAAGTAATTCTGACCAATCTAGTGATTTTAGCATTGTGATAATGATAGCTGATATATTTCTTTAAAGCTTAAGTGGCTTTAGTCTTTTGAATGCACCAAATCCTTGTAGTTTCTCAGAAGACAAGAGCCTCTCCCTCTGACATTTCTGCTAGGAAAAATGAAATCTATGGACCCCAAACTCAAATAAAAATGTCAGCTTTTTTTTATCAACAACTCATACTTATTAAAGATATTTCTGGATTTTAAATGCTTAACCTTAAGAATTCTGAAGGCTTCGAATGAGCCACATGGTTAAGATTGTTCCCCCTCCTCCACTAGAGAAGGGTAGTTCAAAACACTAGAGGAAAAAAGAAAAAACAGAAACTTCTATAAATTCTGGAGAAACAGATGAATTTTTTTGCAGTTATATATTTTCCTTTCTGCCCACCCTCTTTCTTTTCTTGTGAATATGAGATATAAGGAAAATGAAATAGCTGAAGTTTAATGCTCTACCTCTCTCCCAATAAACATACAATTGTGATAAAAAACATCTGTCTTGCTTCCCTATAAAGCGCAGTGTATAGATATAAAAAGATTGATTGTGTCTTATTTCATTTTTGTCTCTGTAAGATAGGAATATGGAGGCATCAAAATAGATAACAACATTTGATTTTGCTTTGCAATCTGCAATTTATTTGCTTAAATTCAATTAGAGTCTCATCCATCAAATACAATGTAGCTCTTGAGAGGGGTAGATCAAAATCTAGTAATCACAAACATGCTGAGCTTTGCTTATGTGATGCCAGTGGTTCCCGTATGGCTTCTCTTATGACTCAGGTTTCTTTCAGAACAGGGTCCTGGGCTTCCAAATCCAAGTGTCAGCCAACCAGATCTCAGTGCAGAGATTGCATAATGCACAAATTAAAGATTTAAGTCTGATTTTATTCCTTTCCAAATAAATGGTAACACTTTCCATGGCTCCAGTGGGAGGAAGGTCCTCTGCATTACCGTGTTGCTTCACTAGCTGTTTGTGATCCACATAGGATTGTGCAAACAGAAATGCCAGAAAATTCTTAATGTCAGAGCCCTTATCTTACTGGAAGGCTTTTAATCATAATGCATTCAACTTTAATCCTAGCCATAAATTTATATGGCTTTTAATTGATGCATTAGTAGCCAGGCTGACTGGGTGGCAAGTTTGTAAGTCACTGATAGTGGCAGCTTCAGCTGAAGATGTTTAGCTCAAGATAAACAGCTAGTTTATTTATCCTAGTCAGCACACTGAAATAATCTCCCTTATGGATTTAACAATAATTNATTAGGAAAAAAAATTCACAGAAAGGGTCATTGGGCACTGGAACAGGCTACCCAGGGAGGTAGTTGATTCACCTTCCCTGGAGGTGTTTAAGGCACGAGTAGACGAGGTCCTGAGGGATATGGTTTAGTGATTGATAGGAATGGTTGGACTCGATGATCCGGTGGGTCTCTTCCAACCTGGTTATTCTATGATTCTGTGAATAAAGATCTGATGACCCACAGCAGTTACACTAAGAGACAAATAGGGAAGATGTATATTTACCAATGCAAGTTCCAAAGGAAGAAGAGGAGAGACAAGAACATCCAGGAGGTGTAACTCTACATTCTCTGACTTAGGGCTATAGGCACCAGGAAGACTGCAGGCAAATGATTGTATCTTTGGGGTTTGGTTTGTTTGGTTTTTTTAAATGCCAAACTCTGCTGCAGTATAGATTGTTTCCTCATATAACCTGGGCAAAATGACTCACAACAACTCTTTGAGGTACTCTTATCTGTCACAGTTGCTGGAAGTCTCCATGGAGTCCACCACCATGACTGCACTCTGATGGAAACCTCGTTCTCACCTGATATATTCTCTGCTGTATACTCAAGCTGTTCAGAAGAATAATTCCTTGGCTGGAAATGAGGCTTCTGGGAATCCTTTGTGCTCCTTTGGTTCCGTACCTGAGATAAAGAGTGTGAGCCAGCCAGGTGCAATCCAGACTTTTTCCCTCTGCTTCAGAACTGAGTCTGAAGTTTGGTTTCTGTAAGGACAGAGTTACAGACACATTGGGTTCCTCCTTCCTTTTTGAATTTACATAATGAGTAGCTCTGTTTTCTGCTTTATGCTGTGTGCCTGAACCAACCCTCCCTAGAAAGGTTATTAAAGAAAATGCAAGTAGCTTCTGTAATTTAATATTAAACAACTAAGCACAAGCTCTCCAATGAAGTATTGACTACTTCTTAATGTTCCAAAGCCTGTGGGGAGAGAGGAGGTCTTTTAATAGTTCTATTTTATATTTAATTTTTCTGGGTGGAGCATGGCAGGGAGAGAAAAACAAAACCAAGCACATTAGAGGGTTTGCCCAAAGCTGTTTTTTTTTTGAAAGCAGACCCTAGGCTCCTAATTAATTTAGAAGTTTATAGAATTTCCCCAACATGTTTAGACCAAATCTGTCTTACCAAATTCATAGATTTACTACTCAGCAATTAAACCTGACTTTAGAACAACAACATTCACTTAGTTTGTAATGAAAATGGTCTGAAAAAAAACCCAACCCAACTTTTATGGCACCTAGGACAACACATTTAAGCAGAATATTTAAAAAGTAGACATAACCCAAAGAAAATCCCAATCAGACTAAAATGACACTGACACTAGAAGAATCTTTATGCTTATTCTTCAGATTCTCTGGCATGTGTTGTCTTCTAGATTGGACCATGTTAATCTTTATGCAAAAAAATTTCTATAATTTACACAAGCAGCAAATAAATAGTTTCCCCATTTAGGATGTCTTTTTTTTTTTTTTTTCTTTTTTCCCCCCATGTTTCTTCAGTGGCGTAAAGAATGGAAGAGCATGGACTGTTAGGCAGTCTGGTTTTGTTATCTCATTTGCTGTGGATTCCTTTAGATTAAGCTCACATTTTTATGATCCTAAACCAGGAACAATTCCGCTGTTTCTGTCTGTAACTGCACATGCCTTAAAATAAAGAGAAAAATCAGGCTTGCTTTGTATATTTTTCTTCCAAAAACTCTATGGATACAGTAGTGTCTGCTTTCAATGAGAGTGGAAATTCCAGTATCAAGCAGTTAATCTTAAATCCCCAAGCTCGCTGAAGCCAATACTGTAGAAATTGAATGCTTGCCCATCTATTTTCAATCCAGCCTGGACAATGGCGCTCCCCATGAATCTGCAGGTTTGTTCCCCTGCACTGTACCTTCCATTGCACGGACACCTGCAAAGAAGTTTGCAGCTCGCTAGGACCCTGGAGTTTGGCTGAATTCCACACAGGAAGGGGGAGTGTCAGCAAACAGACTCTGCTAGGTCTGCCAGACAGTTGTAAGAGTAAGTTGTTTGTTGCATGTAAGTCATTCTGCAGGTTCCCAACACAGGAAGTATCCTTAGGCTATTGCACAACAGAAGTTAAATTCTTTGACATATTTTGTCTTTTCCCCAAAACCAAACCCAGTGATGAGATATCTTCTTCATCCCCTGTGATACAACATTCTAGTTTTCCATCTGCAGTTATATTACCTTCATAATTATGCAAATCAATCTTATAAATGCCCATATCTACTGTAGACATCTGGAAAAAAAGTTGATAAAGCATAGAAATAGAATTACTTCTTCCAAAAATCTTTCTCTTGCTCATTTATTCTTGTGATTTCTGTTTTCTCATTTTCACATTCCACTTTCATTCCACGTTCCTATTATCTTTGTCCCCTTTAAATATTTTCTTCTCAAATAAAACCAAACAAAAATATCACCCCCACAGTGGTCTTCTGCATTTGTCTTCTGTCCTTTGTTAAAGAGAACTGGAGCAGGGGGTGGCCTTGGGCTGCTATCCAAGAAGGAGGGGGGAAGAGAGGCACTGTTTATCCCTGCCAAGGGCTGAAGCAGTCCCTAACCTTTTCTTTAACAGCATTTATTGTCTTCCTTTCTGCTTCTCACAGGGTATGCAGTTCCATGTATAAATTGCTATTATTTACCTAGGGAGCATGTGTATGGTCCAAATAGTTTGGGAGCGTCAGTTTAGATGTTAGTGTTCCTGTAAGTGTTCATACACATGAATGACCTGTATGACCTCTCCATAATCTGATTCTTCAAGGTTTGAAGGATTGTTGGAAAGAAGCTTCCTGTTAACCAGATAAGTGTATGGTATCCGCACATTTCGTTGCTTGTTTAGGTACGTAAAACTGGAGTTGATGTCCCCTCTTCTAGATTGTTTCTCAGATTTTTTTGCATTTGCTTGTTTTGTGGAGCAGCTGCTGGACCAGGAAAAGTAGCAGAGACAGAACCATTAGAAAAAGCAGCGTGACAAAGGGCTTTGCCAGCTCAGAGCCAGGAAGGGGAAGTTGCCTGANTTTGTTTGTTTGTTTTTTTGAAACTGGGTTAAGGTAAACTAAGCAGTGGTGGGGTGAGGCCCCACCTCTCCCTGTCTGATCTGCAGGCTCAGGTTACGCTCTCCTGTCTGGTTCCCGGGAACTAACAGAGTCTCATCCATACCTGCTGCCCACCGCCTTCAGCTCTGAACGTGCTGCCCATTACCTTCAGCTCTGAACCTGCCCAGGCACCTGCAAAATAACACAATTTGCAGAGCTGAGACCTTAATCTCAGGAAGATTTCCTGGAAAACACCAGGTCAAGTGTGGACTGGCATCACTTTAGAAGAGATTCAACAACTGAACTACCATAAACAGCAGCTGAGCCACATCGTCCTTTCTCGTTTTTATTTTAAAAAGCATTTGGGAAAATCTGTGTCCTTCCTCGAGAAGCCGTCAGGGGCACGACTCTGGGAGCGATGGCTCTGACATCACCTGCCTCTGCAAATGAGTCATGGTGTGTTATAAAAAGCAAGGACTAGCCAAGTCTCATTTCTTGGAACTGAGTGGAAATATCAGCAAGCAGCTGCTCTTTCATTAGTTTGTATATACTTTTCCTCTGCGGGTTTCTTGAAGAGGGTCTGGAATCATAGAAACTTTGTAGCATACAGGACCTGTTGCTATGTTTGGATAAACCTGGCTCAGTTCTGGAAATGACTGTGTGTTTGGTCTAGATCTGATTCGGATCTTCACAAGGAATCTTGGTGAAGCCTGGAAGGAGACTCAGGACTATAACTAAGCAGGTTTGTAAGATTTTCAGGATTGGCAATTCAGCCCTATAAAAAAAAATCAGGAACAAAACCTGACGGATCAGATCAGCTCTCCTATTTTATTGTTCAAAGAGGGGGTTCTCATCATCTGTCTGATGACGTGGAAAGATTTGTGTTTTCTAGAGGCTCAAAGGCAAAAGCTTATTTGAAAGTGAAATCAGTGAAAACTGAGGTTCTCAGGGAACAGCTTGATTTTAGGAGTGGAAGTGGCTCGTCACACAAAGCACGACAGCGGCAACAGCCTCGCATCAGGACTTTGGCCACCTGTGCGCGTGCCAACGGTGTCAGTGCGTGGGGCTAGCGCCCTGTGCCCAGTGAGAGCCACTAGGAGCTGTCAGGGTCAGGAGGAACGTGACGCCAGATGGAAACGGTATCAACAGCTGGGAGATTTCATCCGGGATTTCAGTGAGGATGGGAGACTTTTGTTCTCATCGCCGACTCTCTCCAAAGGTTGTTTAGATAGATACGCCTGCTTCGCCGGGGAAGGATTTTGCTTTGGAGTCTTGGTAGGTTTTGTGTATGGGGTATTTTTCCTTCATTTATTTATTTTATTTATTTTATTTATGTATTTTACGGTCACTTTAAACAACTCCCGCATCTCAGCGCAGAGCCGGGGAGCTGCTTCTGGGCACCCCGGCGCTGGGCGAGCGCCCAGAGAAGCGGAGCGGGGAGGGGGGGGCAGGAGGGGACAGGAGAAGCAAGGAGGGGACAGGAGGGGAGAGGAGAGCAGGGTCGGGGAGGCGACCCCAGGCAGGGCTCGCTGGGGCTCCCGGGGCCGGCAGAGGGAGCCCCGCCCCGCTCCGCCGCTTCTCCCCGCTGGCCGGAGCCCCCCCCGCTCCCGCACTTTGTTGGAGACGCGGAGAACCCCGCGCCCGGAGCAGCGCGGCGGGGAGGGAGAGGAGGAGGAGGAGGAGGAGGAGGAGGAGCACCCGCCGCGAAGGTAAGGGGATCGCCCCCGGTCGCCGAGCCACCCCCCCTCGTTTGTGTGGCGACCCTCGAAGCCGCCTGGCTTCGTGCTCCGGCGGATCGCAGGGTGTCCCCCCCGCCCCGCACCTCTCGGGCAGGGGCCGCTGCAAAACTCCTTCCCGGGGCCGTGGGGGCTCCGCCGCCGCACCGGGGATGGCGCTCGCCGCTGCAGCCCTTCCCAGCCCCCGAGCCTTTAACGCGCCGCGTAGCTCTCCCTCCGTTCGAGTGTCTGTAGGCGTGTTTTGCTCGCCCCTCGCGGTGAGGCGACCCGCCACACCTGCTCGCACCCTGCCCGCCGGGCTCCCGGGGCAGCGCCGGTGCCTCCTCCTCCTCCTCCTGCCTCACCTTCCACCGGCTGACTTGGGGCTTCTGTCCCCAGTATGGTGTTTTCCCTCGGCGGTTAAGCTGCCTTTTCCAAACGTGCTGAAGGGCAACTTTTGGGTGGGAGAATCCTGTTGCGAGCCGCATCTCTTCGCTGCTCTGCCCTGCTCTCTGCCTGCCCCTCCACTGTTCAGCCCTTTATATTTGTCTGCTAACTATCCCTGGGGTTCCTCCTCTTTCTGCCCCTCTCATCTCCATGAGTTGCACCCCTTTCTGCCCCTCTCATCTCCATGAGTTGCAGCCCTTTCTGCCCCTCTTATCTCCATGAGTTGCACCCCTTTCTGCCCCTCTTATCTCCATGAGTTGCACCCCTTTCTACCCCTCTTATCTCCATGAGTTGCACCCCTTTCTGCCCCTCATCTCTATGAGTTGCACCCCTTTCTGCCTCTCTCATCTCCATGAGTTGCACCCCTTTCTGCCTCTCTCATCTCCATGAGTTGCACCCCTTTCTGCCCCTCATCTCTATGAGTTGCACTCCTTTATGCTCCTCTTATCTCCATGAGTTGCACCCCTTTCTACCCCTTTCATCTCCATGAGTTGCACCCCTTTCTGCCCCTCATCTCTCTGAGTTTCACTCCTTTATGCTCCCCTCGTTTCCATGAGTTGCAGCCCTTTCTACCTCTTTCATCTCCATGAGTTGTACCCCTTTCTGCCCCTCATCTCTATGAGTTGCACTCCTTTATTTATGCTCCTCTCGTTTCCATGAGTTGCAGCCCTTTCTACCTCTTTCATCTCCATGAGTTGCACCCCTTTCTGCTTTGCAGCAATGCAGGAAGCGTGACCTGCACAGACAGTGGAAAACAGGTTTGTAGCGTTTTGCTGGGTGATCTAAGGTGCTCCTGCCCGCTTTGTAGCCTCAGCAGGACTGTGTTGTATCCATGAAAAGTGACATGTTGCAGCACCCGCTGCACCCTAGTTTGAAGCCGGCGATTAGTGGGCAGTAGAAGGACGAAATAAGTTTTTCTTAAGGATATTAACCAAACCTCCTATCTAAAAACAGCGCCATGCCTTGACTCGTGGGGCTTGTATGCCCCAGTGATAGATGTGTAGCCGTATGACCTTTGGTGGAGTCTGCTTTATTTACTTGAAGTCAAGTACTGAAGATAAAAGTATTATTGCTCTGTGTTGCATCTGCTGAAATATTAACCAAACAATGGATCTCATGTTTCTTTGCAGTGTAGATCATATTTAATTGTTCCTCTCCTTCATCAAAAATATGGTCCTCCTCCCTTCCTATAAACCGTGTTTCTTCCTATTTGTGATGGTGCAATAGCTATATGTCAGCTACAAAAAATGCTTACATGGGATAACATAAAAATGACTATTTTTGTTGTTAGCAACTGGAAATACTGAATCAGAATTATGCGATGGTCTCCTTTCCGTGGAAATACCCATGAAAATGTTGCAACCTGTGCCTTCTGAGGAGCTCTCCTCTCCTAGGCTGGGCTTGAAAAGGGTCAGTCATTTCTTCTCAGTGAGCAGTGGGGACTGCAAAGGGGTTACAGGATCTCCAAGGTGCAAAGGAGAGGCAGCATAGCTCATTGATTCACAGTTCACAGTGAGTGTAGTGTTATTAGCATATGGGTATTGTCAAGTAATGAGATACTGTGCTCAAGGCTCCGTATAAGCAGGTTGGGGCTGCTGTGGGCTTTTATGGAGGGAGGCTCTGGAAGTGTAAGTGGCTTCAGACTTGGATTGTCCAGCTGGCTTATATTGTTGCAAATGCATAATGGCTGCAATATTGAGTTACACCTTTTCATAGCTCAGAATGAATGTTTTTAATTGTGTGTAATTTTGAAAGTGGCTAGAGCATCCCATTAGATTTAATTGGAGGGAGGTAATACCACATAAGCAGCAACACCCAATAGTGATTAAGTGCCTGGCTATAGATAGTGATAATACAGAATGCAAGATTGATCTAAAGATGTTTACTTCTGCTGTGAAGCGTACAGGCAAAAGAAATACAGAAGTTCTGCACTTGGCAACAACTGAATTTGTGAAATATAATTGATTTTCTTTCTGTCCATAGTTTAGCTGTAGATGACAAGTCACTTACATTAACTGCTGCGTTTTTTGTCCCTATGGTTGAAAGCTTATTAAAATCTAAACATTTGAAGTTGAATAATTGGTACCCTGAGGGGCAAAATGTATTAAATACATAAGAACTTTTATCTTCAGCTACTGCAGTGAGATAACAGAAGACTTGTAGTCCACACAGCGAAGATTGCACAAATAAAGTGCTTGCTAACTTTGGTTTCAGTGTCCAACACTTCTCTTATATCCCTTATTACAATTACTGAAACATTCTGTCTTCTCAGATGGTGAATGACAGGTCAAAAGTAGGAGTTTTACCTAAAGCTGGGGCTTTCAGCTGTGCCAGACAAAAAATGACGCCCTTTGGTCTGTGAAGCCTTTAAACACCTCTCCCTCTGCAGCAGGGCTGGTGCCCAGAAAGACATTTAACACCTCAGAACTGGCTTGCTTATGATAAGGTGTGTGTGGCCTGATCATAGTATCTCCATTTAAAGAGAATTGGAAAGGTGCTTTGCTTGTGCATGTGTGTCCTGCATGCGGACAGGTTTGTTTCTCACATTTCCTGTGAAACCAGGATTTCTTCTTGCTTTATCACTTAACAGCATCTGGTTCTATGTTCCCTCTGTCCATAGGGATCCAGAGTTTTCATCGCTCTAGCCGGAGCTGGGTTCCCAAGGAGACTAATCAACAGCTTGCGACTAAATGGTTTTTAACTGATTTTGAAGCCTCAGTATTTGTTTTGTGGTACAGAGGGCAGCATGATGCCTGAAATACCCATTTTGCTCATGTACAACCATACTTGCACAATATGCACTAAACTTGTAAGTCACTAAAATACCGCAGGTAACTAAACTAACAGTGTCGTTATGTATACTGAATATTTACACTGAAAAAAAAGTCTAGGAGGCTAATTTATTGTTTTCAGTGCTAGTTCTCTTTGTTTTTCCAATATTAAATGCTTTGCATTACCAAAACCTAGAATTCTTGCTTTCAGGGAGAGTTGTAACTGCTGTCATTTAATGTCAACTCCAGAGTTAGACTCTAATTCATCCACAGATTTATTCATCCAATACACTGAATTTCTCAGTTTCATACAGATCTTGATTTAACCTTGATACGTAGGCATTTCGGTTTCCAACCCCAGATTGCAAGTTAGATGATCACTGTCATGATCACTGTCATCTGAACTGTACATTTTTCCTTGGAATTTCAGCTGTTACTGCAGTCCTGAGTGATGATGGGTTTATCCCTGTTGTGCCCTTGCTTGAAATTAGGTGTAAGTCATTTAAAGGTTGATCTAAGTCAGTGAGAATATTCAGGTTGTCTGTGTAGCAAAGGATTTGTACAACTTTTTAGAAAACAGAGCCCTTAATTCACCAAAACAGAAAGGTAAGACAAAGTGTCTTTTATAGTGTTTGATACTCAGAGATCCTACATAATCCTTCTTGTTGCCTGGCAAGGATAGTCACTGACTTCTCTGAAAGACCACAATGATGAGGAAAGAAGCAACCTTCACATCTGTTTTGTGGCAGTTTTTTTTCTTTCTTTTTTTTTTTTTTTAATAGCATGTCATGGACACAGAGGGAATAAAAAATGAGTCAGTTACAAATGGAAATGTTGTTAGCATTAGCTTTGGAGGGTCTGTTTTCATTTTGAGCTGTGACCATGTGCCTACAATGACTAACAGATGCCTTTGATTTTATTCTGTAATGTCAGTGTTAGTAAAATTTTTAAATATTAGCCAACTCAGGGCCTTGAATGCTACTAGTTGAACGCTTCCCTCACATCGCCTTATGTCGTTGTCTAGGTAATTAAAGTAATTCATGCTGTGAATCTCCACAGGATTGAGATCTAAAGTGGAAACAGCAAATTACAAATTAATTTCTTTGCATTTATTGCCTTTGTCTTTTTCTGAAGAGATTTCAGCGACCTTATGCTTCTGAGTAGGCAAAGTTAGCAGAATTCTCTAGTTTCAGAAGTGAAATGTTAGTATTTTCTGTGGAATTTGTACACCTCTGTGTAAGCATTTCTGTGGGGTTTACTGTTGCATAGTTTTCTGACCATAACAGGCACCTTCATTACTGATGATGTGACAGGGGATCTTACTTGCATTCATTCTTAAAGCTTCGCTCATGTTGGTATTTTGATCAACCACAGAAATTGTTATGTTCTCTATAAAACTATATAGAAAAAAAAATCCAAGACATACTACTGTAGAGATCTGGATTGTGAAATGATGAACACATTGTTCAGCAATATTGTGAAACCCTTGAATATTTCAACAAAATATATAGAAAAAACTCATTGTTTTAAGAGTGGTATCTGTTGAGTCAGCCTAAGTGATATGGATGTTCAGTAACTTAAAATAGACAAAGTAGACTTTGTACAGGTAACTTTTTTTTTCCCTCAGGAATACATTCTTTTTTTGTTAGGTAGAGAATTCATCTGTTAATAATACAAAATGCTACCATTACTGCATTTTCTGGATTTTATAGATTATCACTACAGGTAAGAGAATGTTTGAACTCTTCCAGGCCTTCATGAGTGTAGAGGAGCTGTGTTCAGCTCACTTAGTTGTGGAGATGCCATAGCTAGTTCTTGAGGCAGGGGTCTGGAATTTGCTGTAGTTCATAAATGCTTCTGCCTTAACCTAAGGCTCACACTGATAATTCCTGCATTAATGTCTGCAGCTCAGGAATGTTTGTAACTGGAAAATAAAGGGATGACTCATGGGGATTTGCATGTGTTACTTTGATTTTTGTTCCTGCACGTAAAAGCATTTTTAAAGATTTGACCAAGTAGAAAAGCAGGCACTAGGCTTGCTGCTTCTTCCATCAGTACTCCCTTCTCCTCCCCCTCACCTTCCAGAAATTGGCTCAAGTGCAAAAAGAAGCTGAGAGTCAGGTGCTGGCAGTACCTTTTGGCTGTTCTTTAATATAGGTCCAGACCCATAAGGAAAGGGAGCCAATATTTAACATACCTCTCAAATTAGCTGCATAAAACTTGATCTAACAAACATGAAGTGCATGAGATCAAAGAAGTCAATTTATTCTTTAATGCTTGCACATGCCTGATGAGATGCAAGATTATCCAAATTTTATCAACATTTTAACTCGAGGTAGAATTCGACATTACTAAGATTTGTTCACTTAATACTCCTAGTGATTCTTCTTCCACCTGAAACATGAACTTTGGTTAATGAGCACTTTCATTCAGGGGTGGTTGAGGGGTCTTAATGTTAATTCCCCGCTCTGAATGGTCCTTTCATTAGGGCTGAGGACTCTACTCTTTGTTCTGATGTACTCTTCCTTCTTCCCATGCCACTGCTCTTATTGCTTGCTTCCACAGTGTATCTGAGGTGTCTTCTCTGTTTTCTAAGTCAAAGATCTCTTTGTTACCAGTGTAAAATATAATTTGGAGTAATTAGCCTTGAGAAAGCTTTATTTTTTCCAGTCAACAAGGGATTTAACACTTGCTGTTTCAGGGAGTTCTGTATCTGCTGGGGGACTTGTTATGCGTTCAATGCCTGTGAGAATCCCAGTGTACATCATAAAATATTTTCAATGTATAGTTCTATTACTCGGAGCATGTGAATGTGAGACTTCTGTACAAAGAGTGAGACATTCATCTTGTGTGTTGAGTTCTTCATTATAACTGAATACAATAGCAATGATATAGCAAGGACTATACAATGAAATTGAGTTACATCATGAAAAGGTTTTGATATCAAGCTGTAATAAAATTCAGCCTGATGATCTTCCATGTTATTTTAAAAGTGGCATGTAAAAGTCAGCCATTCATAGATGTGCCTCTAATGTACTTTTCAGCTTTGCATAACATATCTTGAGAAGCTAGTCAGTGCGTGATACTACCTTCAGTTGGAGGTAAAGATATATATATGTTTCATATTCAGAACTGGGTATCAGACTGTGCATTTAAATACACGTTTCTCTTCTTTCACTGCATTGTCATTTCAGGCTCTCTTTTCACAAAGTGGAATTACTTATTCTGTTCTGCACTTCTTGCATTATTTATTGGTTTATAATTCTTATCATGCTCTTGCAACCTTAGTGTATTGTGTCATCTCTTTTGTTTCCTTCTCTTCTGTATAAAGGAATAAAGAATTGTCCAGGGGTAAGGGCAGAGGGCTGGGAGATAGGAAGGTGGAGTCTGTTCCTATTTTAGCTGCAAGCTTCATTATGGTTAATAAATCCAGGCTTTCTGGTAATTAGCCTCTTAGTGCTATCTCACATGCAGAGAGCAGGACAGAGTGAGGAATCTGGACTTTGTACTGTAGTATCTGTTAGGTAAATCGCCTATGTGTGACGAATGTCCTAGCACTGCTGAGAAACAAACACAGTTTCTCCACTTCAATCACTGTTTCCCTTTTCATAGACTCTTCTGTGCTAAAGTACTGCTGCATTTGAGCCATATCTTCAGCTTTGGTCTCAATTCTTCTCCCTGCCCAACCTGGCCCCTGGGGTGAGCTCTTACTGTTTTCCTTCCTTTTCCACTTGCATAAGCCATTTTTTCCACCATCTTCCATCTTGTGGTACATCTGGCTCTTGAGTCTTGATATAACTTTAACTTCCTGGGGGTTTTTTTGTTATTTTTTTCTTTTTTATTTAAGTTCTCTCCACCTTTTTTTTTTTTTACTTCACTCTTCTGCTGCACATAGTACTGTTTGCCCAGCTTCTCAGAATAAAATTCACACCACTTCCTGTGGCAAAGATTTTTCTTTTTTCCCAAACCAACTCTTTTCCCCCTTTTGTCTTTATTCCAGTGACTTCTGAAACACATTTCAGATCCATTGATCTCAGTGGGGCATATATCAAATTATGTGGGTAGTGAAGTGTTTGTGAGATAGGGTTTTAAAAGTAATGTCTTCTCTAAAGGTTTAAGGCTTTGTATTTTGTCTGGGCAATAATTTAAAGCTCAATTCAAGCAGTTGTAGAGCTCGAGGCTGAATAGGAGGTGTTAGAATGTGTGTAGGCATTTGTTTTCCCTGCGTGAGTGAGTTGTCTACATACAAAAAAGTCGATTCAGTCAATGTCTTACTGAATATGGATGTGAGATATTCTCAGAAGTGCCTTCAATACATGGCAGCATTTGTTCTTTTCTACTTAGAATTTTCAGTTTCTCTCACTTTTTATATAGAAATTAAATGATGACATGCAAGAAAAAGTATTCCAATGTTTCTTAAATAAACAGAACAAAATGAAGCCCTGAAGGAATGGCAGGTTGCTGTTGAGGCCCTTGATCTTCATGGTGTTACAATTTTGTGCAGCATATGATGGTCTGACCTCTTCAGAGAGGCTTGAAATTCCTGGCGGGGGTTTGACAGAAGACATGGTCCTACTGCTCTGTGCAGTCCAGCATTTAATGGCGAGTATCTTGAGCTGTGGGCAGCAGTGGACTACATATTCCTGGGAAAAGCTTTTACTGACTTTATGGAGGAGGTGGATGCACAGTGCGTGACAGTTTTATGTCCCATGAGATTCTTTGAGTATTTTAAACTGTGCTTTTATAACTCTAAAAGTTCTTATTGTCCATAGATGTGTCCATTCCCTATTTTAAAATCATCCAAAAATCTTTTTTTTGGAGATGGCTGTTTTGTCTCTTTGCTTCAGTTTTCCTATTTATAAAACAGAAAATGTATCTGTCTTTCAGGAGTTCTGTGAGGCTTAATTAGCCAATGTTTATACAGCCTTTTGAAGATATAAAATGCCATATAAATGCTAAGTATTACTATTATTACCACCAGCTGCTTTGTAGTAGTTGCAGTAATAAACGTTTCGGTGCTGGTGGTTGCATTATTGTTGTCCTAGATGTAGGTTAGTTTTCATGAACTCTGGAGACTGAGGGTGGTGGTAAAAGTGATGGAGCATACAGACCATACAGAGGTGGATGTGCATGAGAGCTGAGATGAGAGAAGCTGTGCTTCTAGCTATAAAATACTTGTGAAAATAAACAAAACAACAACCGGGAAAGAATGAAGCCTCTTCTGCAGTATGGCAGCGTTTACAAGTCACAGGGCTAACTGAGGGGGTGGTCTATGCTTATGCAGTGTCTCAGCTGGTTAGAAGTGAGCTGCCATCAGTTGCATTCTTGACACTGGCATGTAAAAGAAAGGATCTTTCAGAGGTGATTGATAGTTGGTAGTATAGGGAAAAAAGATGTGTTATAAATCACAATTAGCCTTTAGGGGTTTTTTAGGTCTACTTTTGTAAAACATCCATGACTTAACGCTGAGCTATTTTTATTAATGTTCTTGGGCTTATCTCACATAACCAGCTTGTTAAAAGAGGATATGAACACTTTTTAAGCCTCTGCCTTATAAATTGCGAGTAAGAGAAAAGAGGATTGATTCCAACAGACTTGAAGGTAGATTCATTTCTCTTCTAGTTAGCAAAATGAGAAATGGGGAAAAGTTAAGTTAAATTAAAGACTTAGTGGGCCAATCGGTTTTAGCCAAGTAGAAAAGCATTAGAGGTAGACCTTGTGTAGAATTTAATTGCAAAACTTTAACCTAAAAGGAAATAAATGCAGGGGAATTCTGTTTTGATAAATTGATGTTAATATCTCCAAGTCATTTCTGCCTGAAGTAATAGGGTAGAGAAAAAAAAAGTAAAAACAAAGAAACACTGAGGGGGAACAATTACTTTGCTGACGTCTCCTGAGGATCTGAGGGAGTTACTTGGTTGCATTATAAGAATATTGTACTGCTGAAATGTTGGAGAGGATGGATAATAGTGATGCTTTGAAGAAAACTTCTCTGTTCTTTTAATTGTCAACATCTTAGATAAGATGGAAAAGTTTGGAAGAATGCAATACCTTCTGTAAGTTCCCTCAGCATTCTTAATTGCTCATTATGTGATTTCAATATTGATATTAGATATTTCTGGTGATTTTTAGAGGGTTCTAGTTTACTAAGTCAGGCTGTCAAACTGCCTAGAACAAGTGATCTGTTTTAATTGTCACTTAATATCTGCACTGCAAGGACTTCAAAACTAGAAATGCTGCTAAGCAGGGAAACAATTCAGTTCTTTATGATTATGTGTAAGCAAATTTTCAGATTACTTTGAACATCATTAAACAGCAAGAAGAAAAGGCACCAGTTTTCTTCTTTATTTGTTTAATTTTAGGGAAATCCCATTAAAAAAACCCCACAAACTGGACAGTAACAAAGTCCTTTAATGTAGAAACAGGATCAGTTTAATCACAGAGGTAGGCAGTGTAACCGCAGCCCACATGGAGGTGTCCTAAATGCTGACTGGTAGGACAAGAGGACTTTGAAGCAAAACTTGCACATTGCTTTAGCTGCTCAAAATATTTTTAGCAGTAAAGTGGAAGACAATTCATAATGTTGTATTAAATCTTTAGAGTGGCAACATCTCATTTTAAATAGAAGTTTGACTTTTCTTGAGGGCAGTATGGAAGAGCAACTATCTGCATACAGCAGTACAGCAATTTGATAGGAATTTCTTTTTCTGCTACCCTAGACTGTAACATATAGTAGTATAATAGCTGTCTTTTGAAGCACAAAAAAATCTGCCTAAGAGGCCATCATTTTAAAGTATAATATGAAATGCTCTTTTAATAAGGTTTGCTCTTTGCACATCTCAAGTGCAAGGAAATGTGTGTGTTGAAACCTCGCTAATGCTTCATTTGCACAAAATATTTGGCTTGTTCCATAACTGTCAAGGAATTAATGGTGTGCTTCAGTGAGATCTTGCATTACTAGACTGTAATTATTTTTACAAGAGTTTCTGCTCTGTATTTGATAGTGCTTTATGAATTTTCATAATAAATAAAGTGAAATTGCCATTGTCAAAATATATGAGCAAAGTAATCTGATTCCTATTTTTTTTGTGTACTCACTGGCCCACAAAATTGAATGATTTCCAGTAGACTTCTAGACAGCTCATACAAGCCGATGTTGCTGTGTTGTGTTTTATTGTTTTGCTTGTGCTTGTGACAGTTTGAATAATGGTGTAGCTGACAAGGAACAACTCCATTGAGGAGATGACAACACACTTCTCCTGTACTTCCTAGTTTGGCCTTGTATTTGAAACGGGAACAAAAAGGCAATGTGTATATCGCATCACTTAATGAGTTCAGGTCCTCATCTGAACTGTGATGGTGTGACCTCTGGCAATTGTTATATAATAACAGACTTTGAATTAAGTTGTTCAAAGGAGTGCTACAGCAGAGGTATCAGGACACTGCAGACGTAGCCAAACCAATTTTAATTGTACTCTTCAGTACCAGAAACAGACTGCTGTTGCATGGGATGCTGTGGACTTCATGCCTCTTGGCTGAGGGCAGAGCTACTGCTGCCATGACTAGACTGGATTCAGCATCCAAACCTGAGGATTACACCTGCACTGTAGACACATCTGTCTGCATGCTTTCCTGGAGATCTTCACCTGGCTAACGTTGACTATGTAGAAGATAGCACGTATCATTTACTTTTCAGTTGGATAGTCAGTGGGATAAAATTTCAGTATCAGAATACCTACCTAAGATTTTCTCTTTGTTTTTGTTTTTTTTTTTTGATTATTCCTATAATAATAACATCTCCAGATCTTAGCCTGTGACTGGAGACCTGTTGTACTAGGAACTCAGTTTGGGAGAATCTTATTATTTAAACATCATTTCTATTTTTCAGTCAGCTAATCTATAAAACCTGTTTAAAGCCATGGGGAATTAATTATTACACCATCTATCTTCACCTCCAGAATATGAAGGAGGAAAGTTTCTGCCCTTCTGTTTCTGGTAGAAAAATATAAAACAAGATTTCTTGTCCTTCCCCTCTGAGTAAGATAGACACAATAATTTAAACTACCTGCTTCTGCCAAATGTTGCATAGTAAATTTTTAGTAGTTCCATGTTTTAATTGTGTGAATATGAGTACGTGGTGAAATTCGCTCTTTGTATTTTTATATAAATATATATTTGGCACATAGCAGATGCAATCCAGATTTCTTCCTCTACATATAGACCTTTTCCCCCCCAAACCTCATAGGCTCAAAGCAGATGATCCTGGAGTCTACACTTCTTTCTCTTCATGCTTCGCTATGTAAATTGTATAAACTTAGACCACTTTCTGGCAGTATGAGACCCTTGGCTGCAGAACAGCTTATAAGAATTAAAGGCTATGTTATGCTGTGGGAGAAATCCATGGAAGTGATGGAGAGGTTCTTGCATAGGTTCACCTTGACATTTGGGAGACCTGGGGCCTTCCTACCACCTAGACCATGGAAATGGTATTGTACAGCAACTGAGGTATCCAAATGCATGTTGTGATAGTACTTACAATAACACCAACTATAATACTTATTCTCCATAGTCCTGTCTCCCATACGGGTGCTACTGAACAAGATCCGCAGATGTCACTTCGGGCAATTTAGTAAATTGAATCCACAGAGACTCTATGGAAATCTGTCACAAGTGATGCAAGTCCTCCTTGTTCTTAAAAACCTCCCTCACAGATCTATAGTGCAGTGACTTCTTTAGGACATAAAGAAAAATGCATGGAAATTTTACAGATGACCTTGCTTTTTGTGTTCTCCCTGCATGACTTCCCTACATGGGACTCTTGCTTCCAGTAATGACAAAATGTTCCGAGGCAGTGTTGTTAGCACAATCACATAAAATAACAGAGACTTCCCGATATTCCCCTGTTCTTACCCTGTGATAGACATGTGCCTTCAGGGATCAACTGACCTTAAAAACGATGCATATCTGGAGTTTAGGGTCATTTTTGTTGTACAGATTTTTTTTTCCTGTAAACATTAGCGTGGTGGCGTCCTCACTGATTAGAAACAATATGTCGTTAGAATTCTTGGTCTAAATGTACATTCTCCACTCTGGGCACATATTCCCTCTAGAGATCCTAGAAAAACACTGAATCATTGGTCTGGCCGAAAAAAAAGGCAGAGCTTTTACCCTATCTTGTTTTTTCTCATTTATGCCTTTAAGACAGTATGTGTACATACTCTACGGAGATAATATTTCAATTTATTTCCTATTTTACAGCAGCCATGTATTTTGTTTTCATCTAGATCTAGTGTCTTGCCTAGGAAAACCACATCTGGTAATGTCTTCATTAGTTGATATGTTCCAGACAATAGTACAGTTCAGGTATTGTGAATCTGATGGAGCGTAGGCTCTGGTGTACAGTAGTTCTCAAACATTTGTGGCTTATCAAAAAGTCTTCTTGCCCTTCACTGGATGTAGAAAACCAATATTTTATTCCAAAACTTACTGAGATTTGCCCAAGACCTACCTTGATCCTACCATTTCCCTGTTGGGAATGTTCACTGAATAGGCTTGGTAGCAGTGTTTGTGAAATTGTTGCACTCAAGTATGCGGCAGAAGCTTGATTCGGGATCAAGATTTTGATCTATAAGTAGTACTTATTTATTCCGCTGATAGTAATGGGACAGCTTGTCTGTCTGCCTGTTGTTGAACTTAGATGTTTGTGAGGCTCTGGCTCAAAATGTCAAGTTAAGAAAACAACCACCCACAACAGAAAACCAAAACAAACCCCAAGAATATTCATGCATTTCTTTTATTAATAGAAACTTATATCATTTGGAAACAATGTAAAAGAGTTTGTTGCCATTCTTGTTATTTTTTAGTGTATTCATCTTAGTGTGAGACACATTTTTTGTTTGAAGTGTGTACTATTTTAAGCAAGCCTTATGTTTTCACGAAAAATCTGCTGGACAGTATCTAACTCCAGACACAAAAGTAAATAAACCAAGAGAAACTGTCTGTTTATTTGAGATGAGAAAAATAGAGAAAGAGATAGAAAGGATCAAAAACTGCTGAACCATCTTCCTTGTCTCTCTTTAATGTTCCTTAATGTTCTCCTGCAGTCCTCAGGATTTAGTCTATCTCACTGAAATGTCATGGGGATGTGAACTGCAAATAAGTCTTAAAATGCTACCATCTTTATACTGTATATATAGAAGAGATGTTCAAAGTGCTGAAATATGTTGTTTCCTGTAGGTTGATTCTGATTCTACAGTGTTCAGCTCTAGGTTTCAGAGGAGAGGTGGAAATTCAGAGATTGATGCAAATGTTTAGTGACAATTTATTATGGACGCTTCCTGCACCCTGGTGAAGTCAATGTGAGGATTAACATCTTTGATTTAGGGGTGTTCATAGTATAATAAGCTGAGGTCTCTTGCATGCAATCATGCCTATTTAGAATTTCTGAAGCTAACAGGTGAAATATGGCAACTCATCCACAGCTTTACTATTCAGTATTGCCTCAAACAAAATTAAGCAAGTTGTTCTGTCCACTGAAATCATCATGATTTCCAGTTGCTTCCTAGGCTGGAGAATCAACTGTCATGATTTCAATATTGGCACTGCAGAGATAGGTGAACTAGCAGTGTGATGTTGTGGGGGCTGTTGACTAGGGAAGGAGCAGAATGGGCTGGTGGTAATGTACGGCGTATCATTTCACCTCTTAAGAACTTCAATATGCAGCTGCTGAGAGCTGGGAGAACCTCCAGGATCCCTTGCTATGAGGCACTTCAATTTGTTTTCACTCAATACTTTCTCTATTGAGATTTACTCCTGTGAAGGCTGAAAGTTAAATGGGAAGTACATCACTAATTATCTTGCTTATGAACTCTGCATTTTTCATAGCACCCACTGTATAGATGGAGCAAAAGAAACTGGGTGTATTTAATATATTCTTACAGCCTCCAGATCTTTTCCACTGGCTGCAGACCTATATTGTTAGCTACCAGACAGCGAAGATGAAAATGACTGTCCCAACAACCCTGGAAAACTGAATCAATGATATCAGGTGGGGCTATGAAAGTGGTAACTGAGGTCTGCAGTGGGGAATGTCAGTGCTGCCACTTGGGAAACCAGAGTTTGTAGCTTTTATCCCTCATTTGCAAAGCCCTAGGATTCTTCTCTTATCTTGAGTGCAGTCTGCTAACTCTTATGAAAACAATAAACTGGCTCACCTCCAGTACTGTGATTTTTATCTTGAATTAATAAAAAGTTTGCTTTTCTCACAAAGGCAAGTACTTTTGTTTGAAACCGAGATTGCTTTATCTTCTTGGGGATTCTAACATGTTAGCTAACACATTAAATATGGTGGGGTCTTTTTTCCTAATAATCCTTTTGCTGTTAGGCTCTTTGATCTGCCCTGGATTTTAATGAGTCATTTAAAGAAACAGATCTGTGTTTTGGCAGTTTGACTGTGATGCTCTCTCTCAAGTCAGTTACCATTTTCAGAATGACATCTGAGTCTGTCTATGTTTCTGCATGACTGGAAACTGTCACTACTCATTTAAACTTATTAGTGCTGGAAATGGATATGCTGGTTTATCTAACAGGGATGAAACACAATGCACTAGCGTTCAAATTCAAATATGATTCCCAAGAGTAAAAGAAGAGGTGATGATAGTCATGTCAGCTTAGACGCTTAGGGGTGAAAGCTGCACGGCAGCTCAAAGAAGTGTTGGTAGCTTTGCCTACAGGTTGCTAAAAGTAGGTTGTAGCATTTTTTGACAAATCAAGAAAATACCATTTTAAGATAAAAGTTGAATAGAATGGTACAAATTTTAGCTGAAGATTATACCATGAAATACACTAAGTCTTGCTCTTGAGTAACCTAAGTTGGGAATAACTCATTTTGGGGAGGAGGGATGAGCCTTTGATAAACTAGACTTTTAAGAGGGCAGATGCAGAACTCTGACTGAAAGCTGAACCTCTGTAATGGCTCTTTAGAGTCCACATCTGCGCTGAAGTACTCTGACTGAAAGCTGAACCTCTGTAATGGCTCTTTAAAGTCCACATCTGCACAGAAGTTATGCAAAATTATTCTTAAAAATACAGACCTGAAGAATGAAGGCCACGGCTCTTCATCTGTCTTTAAAGGACCTGAAGCACTCGGAACACATGAGCACCACTTGTACACTGTCACTTTTCTCATCTGAAAGGGCTATGAGCCAAGAGAGCAGAAAGAGACAAAAGGAGTCCCTGTGTGACTTGGCACTTAACACTGCTACTGCTCTTCTTACAAGGTGGCAGTGGGTGAACCCATATATTTTAATTGCTTCGTTATTCTTCCACTGTATTATATCTAAATATATTCTGAGAACAGAAATTACTTCCCCTAACTCTTCTCTCACTCACATGCCTAAATACAGCCCCAGAACCTGCTTGTAATAGGATTGGTTGAGATCACCTTCACCATTTGAGACTAGTGATGTGCTAAAATGAACAACTGGCATTTCAGAAACTGTAAAATTTACCCAACAAAGTGAGATTTTTTTATTCTCTTCTGTTCTTTCAGCAAGTTGTAGATGTGTCTTCATTCTGGTGCTTTCGTGCAGTTATGTCACTGGTTAACATTTTTGCAACCCATAGAGAACATACACTCTGAAATGCTTACCTAATCAGTTGGTAAACAGAATTTAAGCTATAGTTATAAATTAATCTTTATTTAGCCTTTTTCTTTTTCCATAAACAGAGTTCAGACTGCAACAATAATACAATGATCTTGTCCAAAGCTGGTGGCTGATAGAGAGTTCAAAGGTGACTTTCAGGGTGACGGGAATGTCTAGGACAGATATTTCCTAGTGGATTTGTGGCTTCCATACTACCTCTCAGAAACACATTTATTTCTCTGTAACAATCTAAGAGTTGTACCTGCTTAAGTACTAGCCTTTTTAAGGTAAGCTTAGAGTTCTACCAAGCTCCAAATGAAATGGCTTGAAGGCTCTATCTTCTCTTGATAGATAATGAGGTTGGGAGGAGAAGGAAGTTTTGTAACCCTTAAAATTCCTGAAGGAAAAAAAGATGTCAAATTTCTTTAAAAATAAATCAAAAACAAATAAAAGAAATTCAATCAGTCATAATTTACAGGAACTTATTTTTTTCCTCTATGATAATAATTTTTTTTTCCTTTTATCATCAAGGACAGCAAACTTTTTCAGCTTTGTTGCTGGTGCTACATTTCCGTACTGCAATCATATTTAAAGGAATAGTATAAAATTTCATTGATTAGTAGAATAAGGATGCTTCTGAACAGTTACTAGAATCACTTTACATGAGATTTGAACATTGAATGAAAGGAAATGATTAATCAGTTGGAAAAAAAGGATTTCTACAAGGCACAGTATAAATAACCAAGCTGGACATTTGAAGAAATGCTTATAAAGGAAGGCTATTACCACTGTAGCAAGTAGTCTGCAGCTCACTGGATTGGAAAAGAATGCTGCTTCAAATAATAAAATTAATTTCTGTAACACTTTCTATGAGGCTTTGGCTCAGATTAAAAACTGAAATATTCTCTTATTAAAGAACTAATGCTAATTAGTGAATGAAAGATTTCTTCCAAGTAAAGTCATGTTTACTTTATGAAGTACTGACTTGATATTAAAGGAGGGTCTTGCCTGATCAGCCTTTGAACTATTACACTAGGTATTACAAAATTTTAAAACTATTGTGGTAAATAATATTTTAAAAGGATGTACTTCCATCAAATGGATTTGAGCTGTAAGTTAAATTTTCAGCTCATAGCCCTTTTCTGCCTGATGATTTTTTTCCACAACTCTATGGGTTCTAGCTTTTGCATATCTTTTGTGAATAGGGTTTTCTCTTGGCCTCCTGGGGAAAAAAATAAGTGGGTTTATGATCTTACATGAAATATTTATTTTGCTTTAGTTTTTTAGGCACCAATATATCAATAGTTATCTAGTCTATTTTGTTCTCATATTTACAGTAATGTGGAGCATTACTACAAAAACCAGAAATCTGGTTTGTCCAGGACCTTGAAAGGGAAGTTGCTATGGTAACTGGGCACTGTATATCTCATTTAGGACTTGTGTTAGGTGTATACACTTCATTTAACTTTCTAGCAGTCCTCTTGAAATTTGTTATGTCTGTGAACTCCAATAATACATCATCTCTGGTGTACTAAGAAGAAGTAATCCCTCACTCTATCTCTGCTTTCCTCTGCTTCATTCCATTTGTCTGGTTCCTTCTGAAGCTCTGTAGAGGTAAGAGCTCGCCTTTGGAGTTAGTGCCCTGGAGGCTGAACCTTGTTGGGGGCATTTCAAGTAGTTCCTTTTCATGACCTCTGTCCTAAGATGACAGAAGTAAAAGAGGCTGCATATACATGTAAAGAAAAGGAGAAAATCTTGATGGATTTGAACTGCTAGGAGCCATTGTATCCATATTTTTACATTTTCTAGTAAGAATAATTCCCTTCTCTTTGATTTTTGATGCTTTTTTTTAGTTCCAAGCTCATCGAAAGAGTCTTGGGTTTTAAGATGCAGGCATCTGCCATATGCCAGAATGTGACGGTTGCTCTCTTTTTCTCTTCCGTGTAAGATGTTCTCTTAAGTGTTGGGTGATATTTTACCACTCATTTTGTGGTAGGGCTGTGGGCCAACCCTGTGGGTGCCCCCAAGCACACAGTGGAGCACAGCACAGGCTGGATCACAGATGATGGACTGAGTGCTTCTCCAAGCTTGCAGCTGGATTGAATTATGGTGTTGGGTCTGGGCTTCTTTACAGTCTAGCTGAGGAGTTTAGCACCATCTGTGAGCAGTTTGTAGACATTTGAGTGAGAGAGAAGAGAGGCTGGTGGAGCCAGTCATCTCTGTTGGTGGTTGTAGATGTGCTTCATGTGCAAATGTAGTCAAGATGCACCAGACTAATTGATAATGCTGAAAAGTCTTTTGTAAGAGTCTTTCTCACCGTTGTCAGATCTCACTGGCTTG
The DNA here is from genome assembly GCA_013389865.1 of Piaya cayana. Taxonomy (NCBI): domain Eukaryota; kingdom Metazoa; phylum Chordata; class Aves; order Cuculiformes; family Coccyzidae; genus Piaya; species Piaya cayana. Next base: position 43,116 of record WAAB01003366.1, on the reverse strand, counting down.
CTGCATTCAGTATTTGTAGGATTTCTGCTAGGTGTGTTGGGACATCTGTATATATTCAGTTCCAACTGGTAGCTTCCTATTGCCTACTTCTCATCGTCACTTTATTTGCAGCATTGACTGATGGCTGTGGTGCTTATGGGATAAAAAATAAAAAGCAGGTGGAGTTTCTTGAGCCCAGAGTGCCTTTGGACACTGCTTATGGTGGGGTTTCCATGACTTTGTGACAAGTAAGAGGCCATTTTCCTTATTCAGGAAGAGGAACACTCCATGGTTTCCATTTACCAGGATGCCATGAGGTGATTCTTTGTTGTCTCCCTGAAGCACAAGGAGGAATATAGTTCTCAACTAATACTACCAGATTCTCTTTACCCTTAGAGAACATTCCCCTACAGATTTTGGGGTTTATTTTTATTTTGTTGTAGGTTTTTTTCTTATTTTTGAGCCAGTTTTAGTAAACGAGTTGAACTGACTCAAGGCTACTGGTAAAAAGAAATTTAAGGCGGTGACCTGGGGCCTTATGCTGAGATGTGTTTGCAACCATCTCTGTTACCAAATGGAAGCCATAGGTAATTTGTTTTCTCTGTCCCAGATGAGGACACAAACAGAAAATATTTTAAAAAACCAAAGGTCATAGTCAGCTTTCTGCCTTTCCTGGAGATGGTGGAGAGGGAGTTATTATGTATGTGTCCACAGTTCTTTTTTCCTTTTGTTTTTATGATCTTTGGTTGGGTTGGGGGTAATATTTTACAGAGGTATAATTAGAATTCTGTTTTTGCTGCTTTCTATCTGAGTTCTGACTTGAATGCAGACAGGCATTCAGTTAGGTAGGGCAGGTATAGTTTATACCCTGAGGACACTGATTGAGAATAATCATGCAAAGCGGTAGATATTTCCCTTCCCTCATGCAAATTTAATGGAAAACATTTGCCCAACCTCATCTTTGTTCTGCAGTCTTGCTTAACCTGGAACATAATGGGGTGAAACGTGGGGTTTGTAACAGCTTACAAAGGGGAAAACTAAGAAGTACAGACTCTTTAATATTAATTCTTTCTTTCTTGTAGCTAAGCAGAGACCTCCTGTACCTGCTACCATGCCCAAATTCTTTCACTGAGAAATGTTGATCTAAACTTCAGATGGGTTGTTCTCCATGAGGCTGTGATAGAGAAATGTGATATTCAGCCCTAGTTTTGCAAAGATTTTCACACTGAAAGTAATACTGAAAACTGTCAAATTGCAAAGAATTTGAAGGTTTCTGAAAAACAATATGCCAAGCAGAAATTAGAATTTTAGGAACTGTCTAAGCATTGATAAATCAGCAGATTATTTTCTTGCCTGGCTAGAGAACTGCCAGATTTCACACTGTCAAGAAGTATTCATGTATAATCTAAATAACACATAATCATGTCTCACTAGAATTTAAGAATACGATTTATAGGGCTGACAGGCTTTTTGTTGTATCAACATTGTGTTGTTGTAGTGCAAAAAAAATGTCCCTCACGTACATTAGACTGAAAAATATGACATGTTTTTAATTCTGTGAATTGTTATGTCTCTGAGTAGATCTTCTAGGCAAAACACTTTTACTTCCTTCAGGAAGGCAGGTGATTAAATATAATATTCTCATTTTCCTGTTGCTGTAGTATTTTTGCAGCTCTGTAATAAGCATTTCTTTTTTTAATACGTCCATGCCCGCTACATTTGGTTTTGCCCACTGAAAGCAGTCTTCACTTCTGGCAGTTTCATGTAAATCAGTAGCATTTGGGGAATGAAGCTTTGCCAGGCTATTGCTACTCACAGGAGGATGTATTTGAATTCCCAGCTGTGTGTTGACAATGCTGTGGTCAAAACTTTTCTTTTCTTTTGTTTCCTCAGCAGCCATCCCACCGTTGCCAGTATTGGTATAAATAATAAGTGGTTAAAAAAATGAACCAAGTGACTTAAACTCCCATTTCTATAAATACAGTATCTTCCTGCCTAGTTTTCCCAAATGAATTTGTTCTGATGTTGTTTGCTCTACAGACTGTAGTATATTAATCTTGCTGCTTTCACAAGGGTAAATCAGGGGATCTTGTGGAGTCACTGGCCCAGCATTGCTGCTAAGCAAATATTTGCCTGGTTAGCTTATGAATATTGTACATGATAAAACTTAAAGCTATTACAGACAAGTAATTAGTTGTTCTTACATTGTAGGTGGAATGTGTTATCTCTCAGTGACATAGCTACATTAGTTTCAAGTAGATGATGTGTACAGACTGAATGCTTTGTCTTCATGCTGCTGCTTTAAGTCATTCTGCATCTACATTAATTTCCTATAAGGAAAGATTTAGAACTTAAAAATCCTGGCTTGAGTGTTGTTCTTCTGAAATAACTTAATAAATTGGCATGTGGACTTGCTGTCTCATGGTTGGTTGAGGTCCTGAGGCAATATTTAATGTAACAGAATAAGCAGTGCTCCAGCTAACGCAATCATCTCTTACACAGGGAGATGCTTTTATGCCTTTTAGGACAAAGAACCTTTTCATTGCACATCCAGCTATTATTCTGTTAATATTTGTGGAGAATCCCACACGTTTGTTTCTCTTTGGGTGAGAAGAGTTTAACATGTTCTCACTGAAGAGCCCAGAGTTTGAAGCCATGGTACTTACACGATGATTAGCTTTTTTAAGGTTTTGAGAATCCCCATGGAGTTGCCTGAAGCCAGTTAATGAAAGACTGAATTTTCAGCCTAATACAATAGTCATGTTTGTCCAGTAAATCAAATTAATCTTAATGAACTTTAAGCCTGTGATAGGAGGGGACAATCACAATATTGTAGAGTTTAAAGTTTGAAAGGATCATTAGACAAGCAGACTGATAGTTTTTCTGTTCAAAATTTATTTAAATTTTTAAAGTCACGTTTCTGGAAATACATTTGAACTTAGTTTTTAGACTGGAGCTATACTTTCAGCGGTACGCTGACTGCTGTGCTTCTGTCTCAATAGGAAGAATATTTTTCAGACCAGCAGGTTGAAAGCTTATTTTAAAAGCCTGTCTTGTCATGCTAAGCCTGTAAATTACTTTGATCAATTTTGAAACTTTAATAGTAATATTAATATTAGAAACAAAATTCTTGTAGTGGATTTTTCCATATGATAGAAAGGGACAAAACTGAAAGTGACGAAGAAAGTAGCCACTTATGCTTATTTGTATGTATTCTTAGGCTCACTTAAATCTCCCATTTAAATCCTACTCAAGCAATCCTTAGAAGTGTGATACCAGGCAGAATTACTTAATCTTCTGAGGATGTCTGCATTTTAATAAAACAGATGTCAGTTTTACATCTTTTGTTCTATTGATTGTTTCTGAGGAAAATTACTCTCTTGATTTAAATCCAATAGAAACTGTTTCAAAATACTTATCTTCATCATGCCAGTCTTACCCTCTTTCAGAACAACAAGGCATCTCTTCACTTCTAGTTCTGAAGGATGTATTTAGTGTTCTTTCATATCTCTCTTGTTCCTAGGTCTCGTAAGAAAATTTGTGCACTAATAGACATCACCAAGATTTTTTTTTAAAAGTAAATTAGATTTCAGTCCTCCAGAGCTGTGAAAAAAAGTATTAGCTTTAGTCTTTCTTCTAGAGACATTCTAGTTACAAGCCATCATTTCCTCATCTCTTGGCCTATTTCATCATTTGTTTTTTCAAAACAATTCCTAGAAGCTTGAAGAAAGTTTTTCACAGGGTATGCTTAGTGTAAACCACTGACAATTTGTATGTTTCATATGTCACTGTCCTAGGTGGGTGACTGTAGAAGCTGGGACTCTGGCAGTGTTTTGAGTTTCCTAGTCAATGAAACTGTTTCCTCCTGGGTATGATCTTGATGCATCAAAAGCATTCTGTCTTCTTTACCCTGTGCATGTCTCATGTGCATCCCTGCTTTATTTTAGCAGTCTTTATTTCTTCCTGGCAAGCAGAGTGAGACTGTGGATTTATTATTAAACTCTGGTAAGAGTGCACAAATTGTTTTGAAGCTACAGACAAACAACACTGCTTGGGCTGTGTAAATAATGCAGTGGGTTACCTGACATAGTGGAGAGGCTTCTAGAGTTTCTCACCTCATCGCATGTCCTGCAAACAATTGGTAGAGATAGGCTTCCAGTTAGGATGATAAATGCTAATTTCTAGATTAGTTTTTAAAAGGAGTATCTCTCTCCTCTGGTTTGTATAATGTTCCAAAGAAAGGAAGCTTCCTAGGAGAAGTACCATTTTTTTCCTCTTTCTTTGCTTTAATGTGTTTTGCTGTAACAGAGATTCAGAGATTTACTGAGTACCCAACCATTCTCCTTGCTTTCGGTAGACTTCTGAACAGGTCACTGAACCCAATCCTGTGAATATATTATGCTTTGTTTTTTTAGGGTGTCTATAAGTAGCACTGATACAGGCATTGTTAACATTTAATTTAAATTCCAACATACACAGTAACTCCATATTCACAGGCAAACCTGTGTATTTAGTAATAGTTTAGGACTGGGCCCTTCTGACTTGGTCCTGTCCTCACCCTCCAGGTGAGCTATGTTCTTTCTTCCAATAGCAGAAGAAATTTGGTTTCCTTACTGCCAAACAAGTAGCTTCAGTTTAGGATATGTTTAGTGTCCACTGCAGAATTGTTGTGCTCCATGGGATATATTGCTGGATTTCTACTTTGTGAAAGGGTACAGAGATGGTGAAAGAGGAGTAATGAAAACAGTCGTGCCTAGGAGCTTCATGGGTTTGAACTAAGCCTGCTCTGAACACATGAAAACCTTCCTTCTTTTGTTCCAAGCATGGTAATATGAGTGCACAGGATGAGTTTTGTGGTACTCGAGTTGTCAGCTTTTCCTTTACAACCTCCTGTCTTAAGTTTGTATTTTGCCCTTGAGTTTATTGCACCATGCAAAGATGTGGCACAACCTCTTTCAGCTTCCAGCAGTGAACACTATTCTATCTACATTTTTCTTGAATTTGTTTACCAATTTGAGGTTGTGTTTTGTTTTTTGTTTTTTTTCTTCAGCACCACGAGGGTGCTATTTTATGGCCACAATTGCAAGTCTAAAAGTAGCTCTGAATGCATAAAATAACAAGGTGATGAACGTTATTTTAAATGGTTAGAGCAGATTTCTGGTTTTATTTATCTATTTTCCCCAGAGGAATTATGGTGGTAAGATTAAAATGATGAAGCATCGGATTAGGAATTGCTTGTTCAGAGGGATTTTATGTTTGAGCATGTTAAGCATTGGTAATGATAATACATGGCCTAATGCAGTGAACAAAACTAAACACAATTAAAATACTTTGTTGATATTGGCAAGACAAAACTTTAGGCATTCTTGGGAAACAGTGGGCTAGCTTCCCTCTAGCTTTCATGGATTTTACTTCTAGATGGGGGGCAATAAAGTCCCTTTTGGTCATGTAGAAGTTTAATGTCCTTATTCCGGCTTAGTGGCTCCAAAATTGTCTGGGCGTATTGCTTTAGGTTATTGTGTTTTGGTCATAATTACATGGCAAAAGTAGTGTTGAAACACAAGGGATATACAGATAAGTTAATATAAAGCAGAGGTGAATGTCTATCTAACCATGATGGTTTGTTTGGATTTTTTTACAGTTTTCAGGGATGTTGGGCTTTTTTTGTGTTTCTTTTTTAATGTATGATCAGTTAGCCTAGGATAGGTTTGGGGTTTATTGGTTTTTTTTTTTTTTGTGTTTGTTTTAAATCCTGCTC
>WAAB01003366.1:0-33243 GCA_013389865.1 Piaya cayana | reverse complement strand
TTCTCTTTTTCTTTTTTTTTTTTTTCCCCGCACCTTCTTCAACTAGAGAGATAAGAGCTATTGCAAACTTTGCTTTTCATGGTTCAATTGATTTTTAGGATGATTTAACTTGGAACACAATACAATAAAGCACATTAAATTCTGATAAACCATTAATTCATGAAGCAGAGGTCACACAGAAAATAATGAAGAGTTCAAAGACTGTGGTCAGTACCAATGATGGAGTAGAATGAAAAAGATCATTAGTTGCTGAATTGCATAACAGGTTGCTTTGAGTTAGAGCAGCAGCTTTATTACTTCAATGGGCAATATCAGGAGAAACTGGAAGACATTACTCACAGTTCAATGCTTTGACCCCAGTGAGCTAGATGAGCTCTAACATTAGCAGTAAGTCATAGAATCGTAGAATCAGCAGCTTGGGAAAACCTCTTGGATCATTGAGTTAAACCATTCTTATCTACCATTAAACCATGTCCCTGAACACCTTGTCTACCCATCTTTTAAACACTTCATTTTTGTAGGGAGGGGCCCATAACTGAACACAGTATTTGAGATGGGATCTCACAGTAAGATATTATATTTGAGAAAACAGGGAGGTGAACTGAAAATTGTGGCATCCAGATATCTTGATACTGTGCCTACTTGTCATTCCGAAGGAAGGAATAGCAGGTACTGATGAAGAGTATCTGGTTTCATTATTGAGTAGTAACAATGTGACTTGATGTGCTGGAATGTGGAAAAAAAATTGTATGAGCTTGATAAGAAGTTTTAGGTGTTTCAAAGACCACGTCTATGGTGTGCTCTATCTTCTCTTGAGATAAAAACTTCATTAATCCAAGTTTTGATATAGTTTGGAAACAGCTTCTGTTTATGGCATGCTGGGGAAACTGCCCTTCCTCCTCCGCTAAAGAGAAAATTAACAGCACTGAAACTGATATATTCCAACAGCCTGTGCTTTTTTTACCATAGTGGTCATAGTGGTTTAGTGTTTTGCGGGAGTGGTTGGACTCGATGATCCAGTGGGTCTCTTCCAACCCGGTGATTCTGTGATAATGCGGTGGAATTCTGTAGGAATATTGATGTGGAAACCTATGTACTTTTGTTTGTAGATGTGATTTCAAAAGGCTGCCTGACTTTTGTGGTTTTCTTGATAAAAAGATTCAAGACGTTTCTAATGATGCAGTTTTGCAATAAGGTAACAGTTGGGAGGGTCAGCTTCAAGAAGGATAATAACTGTATAGTTTTAAATTTAAACCAGTCTGAACCAAACGTTCAGTCATTCACTTTTTTGCCATGAGTTTTGTTCTCAACTACTTACTAATCAAAGTTCCTTAGTGCTGCTTCCTCATCTTTCTACTTGTTAAGGGATTCCCCCTTTTAAGGCTTCCTTCCTCCACACCTTTAGAGGTCTTATGAGACAAATGAGCTATAATTAATTTACACTTTACAAAGCTAGCAAATTTTCAGAGTAAGTTTAATTTTACTAAATTTCAGTATGAATACTAGGCACTTCACGTAGTGCATTTTGCCTATCTGAAAAAATAAGAGTAGTTTTCAGAATACAGTGGGACAGTTGCCTGCAACATTTCAGTTTTCATTTCACAAGAGGGCTAGCAAAGGGAGGACTCAATAGCAAGCAGCTAGTCAAGTTAATGTTCTTTGCTACTGAGGACAGCAGGTGTTTGTGTAGGCTCTAGTGCTGAGATATAAGAAGGACGAGTGTTGGTTTACCCCAGTCCATGACTATCCTTTTTCTTTCCCCAATTCTGTGAAATGTCATCTTCTTTACCCTTACTTTTGCTGAAGAAAATTGAACAAAATAGGTCAGCTAGGATAACTAGTGCAGTTAGTTTTCATAGTCTTAGTTTCTGCCACTCTGGATACCAGCAGCAAACAGCGTCCCCTTCTAAGCCATTAGTAGGATCAAAGAAGATTAAATGTATTTAGGTGGTACAGAGGGAAATGAAACTTGTGTGTGGTGAACAGGGATATGACAGGTGGTTTTGCCACAAGAAATTATCTGGAAATTGATATTTTAATTGCTCTTCAGGTGCCATCAAGTCTGAAAATCAAGGGCTGAGCAGATGTGCTCTGCACAACCTCCAGAGTCCTTAGAAAGGTACCTGCCCTTTCTCACACCTCCTTGTTTTCAGAAAATAAAACTGCTTTTTCTGATACCGCATGATGCTTCCCACACATCTTTTCAACTGCATTAGTCTTTATCAAAGGTGTGAGTGTTGATGCAGTTTTGAAGTGTTCATAGTCTTGCAATCTCATTTTGCAGGAGTAGGCATAGAATTTCTGCCTGAACTGCTGATGTCCGTGATATGCCTGCCTGTTCCCTATACTCTCCATGCACATCCTTTTAAAGTCTGTAATGGTGTTAGAAAACAGTAATCTAAGCTTCCTGAATAATATGCTGGTCTTGGTTTTGTTTGCTTACTGCATGCATGTGTCTAAAGACACAGTTTGCCTCCTGTAGGGCTAAGAAGAAATCCTGAGTCTGCTGAAATGTAAGGCACTATCTGTTGACTTCAGAAAGGCAGTAACCCAACCATGAGTTTTATTAAGAACCTCTCAGTTTCAGTTTAAGAAAGGATAATTTTAGGAAAGCCATCAAGATATGCTGCTTGTAGGAAGGCTACGGGTTTACATGTGAATATGTTTGCTGGTGTAACTTTTGAGTTCAGAAGTGGATCCAAGTTGAATAGATGAAAACAACTTTTATAAAAACTGAGACTAATGTAATTCGTTTTCTATTTCAAAATAAAACAAAATAAAAATGGCAACGATTGGTTTTCAAATGAATAAACCTGATCTTTGAGTTTGAAATCTAAACATTGAGGTAGGAGGCACCTAAAAGTAAAATAGATTTCATTGTTCTCCCTGCAAGAAGTTGAAGCTGGGGAAAAAGACAAAAGTAAACAAGGAAACAGTGACAAGTAAATAGCCACTGAAATAATCTAGGAGCTGTTAATAAACCAAGTCTGGTGTTTATGTATAGAACCAAGGAAGGGTATGCAAAGGGTAGTAGTAATAAGCAGTTCTGAACTTCTGCAGCAATGAGGACTGACAACTTCTAGACATCTGACTTAAATTTGGGAAACTTTGTTTCACTATAGGTGCCCTGTAATACATTTTGCAGTTCTGATGCCTTTTCATAGAATCATAGAATCACCAGGTTGGAAGAGACCCACCGGACCACCGAGTCCAACAATTCCTATCAAACACTAAACCATGTCCCTCAGGACCGTTCCTCATAGGGCCTGTTCTCCAGCCCCTTCACCAGCTTCGTTGCTCTTCTCTGGAAAATCATCACGTTCCCGTCTTGGTTTTATACCATCCTCATTTCTGGGGGGCGAAGGGGGGTTTATTGGTCTATTTAGGGTAACTCTTCTACAGTGTAACTGTAGTACAGCGTGTTGAAATTATATTGTTGAACATCATCTTTTAAGAAGTGTTTGACTTCTGTTTGAGTTGTGTAGAGGTTTCCATCTCTTGGCATTCTGCCTATTTAAGGCAAAATCATGCAGCATCTTAGCACATGAGATTGTGAGAAGAGATAAGCTTTCTTGTGGCAAGTATTACAAATATGCCTGTGGTACATTCCGGGAAAACTGTACTTCTAGTGGTTCTGGAAGTAGTTTTTTAAATTGAGGATTTCTCTTAGTCAAGAAAATTTCACAAATGTCACATGTAAACAGAACTGTTGTAGAGTTGTGTATCAGTGTGGGGTTTTTGAGGACTCAATGCCCTCATGGAGGGGAGAGAGTATCATTTTTTTTTTTTTATTCTAAACCCATTACTATTTCTAAACAGGCTTTACAAAAATATCGCACTAAGCAATGTGTTGTTTCTTTTGACCTTACCCGTAATGCTTTTTCTCTTTGCCTTGCAAATTAGCTTTTCCCAGTGGACTTACCTATTAGTTCCTGAAAGGCAAAAGGAGGTAATAGCTGAGCTGAAGATGTTTTTTACTTTGGTTGGTTTTGTTTTGTTTTTGGGGTTTTGTTTGTTTGTTTGTTTTGTTTTGCTATAACTGATTTAGGAACAAAACATTATGTTAAATAAACTGGTATTTAATGACTTCAAGTTTTTTTTCCTGTGCTTCTTTACCATCTCAGAATGCCGCATCTCTTATCTCCACATTCTCAAACTCTGCTAGTCTGGAAAAATGTTCACATCAGACACTACCATCCCCTACCCTTCTTGCAGGCTATTTTTATTTGTTTCACAGAACAGCCTGGTCTAGTGGGAGGCATTTCTGCCCATGGCAGGGGGGTAAAATGAGATGATATTTAAGGTCAACCAACCACTTGACCACTGCCAGCCCAAACCATTCTATGAGTCTACAAATGTTCAGGTGGCTGGCTCCACTCACTTAGTGGGGTGTGACTCTACTTTTTCAAGACAAGTCTATGCCAAATTATTATTTTTTAAATAAATTCTTCTTCTTTTATTAAGTAAGTCTGGCCAGGCCACACTTACTTGGATTAAATACAAGTAAAAAGAAAACTCACATTAGTTCAGGAAGTTTGTTCTGTGGTTCTTTGGAAAAGAACGTTCTGTCCCCTCTTTGTAAAACCAATACAAACAGTTTCTTGGCACAGACAGTATTCATTGTAGATACCTTGCTTTAATTTATCTCTTCAGGGATTTTTTTGCAAGATTAAGTATTGCAGTTCCTATTTCCTTGATAAATTCTGCCTTGTATAATTGTGCTTTCACTTCATAAGTAACATCTGCAGAGGTAGTTGGGCAATAAGATTAAATCATCTAAGCACTATTTGAGATGTGTTGATGAAGGATACTGAGTAATAGAAATGGTGATGATAAATTGTGTGATTTTTTTTTTTTAATAAAATAGCTCTTCTTCAGAAGTGGTTATAGCTCATTGTAGAATGGTTCATGTAAATACAGGTTGTGTGATTGTTGGTGTTACTGGAAAAGGGCCATAGAAGGACAGAGTAGTTGTAAAACGTGCAGAACCGAAAGGGTTTTTTATTTATTGGTAGTACAGAAATGGTGTGCAAGTTTTATAAAAAGATGTTCTTTTCCTTTTTGTTTTACATTTCTTTTAAGGGCATAGAGTTACTTTGGCTTGCTAAAAGAGTACTCAGGACAATCTGGTTCATGTTCTCATACTGGCCATTTCTGACATGTGAGGAATTAGCATGTGGTGCTGGAATTACAAATAAAAGCAGAGAAAGAAACGTGCACTGCGCAACCTTAATCAAACAAGGAGCAGTCTCTAGTGCCCTCTTGATAACACATTCAGTGGAACCAGTTAGGGGAGAATCTTATGTGACACTGATAGCCTACTGGACTTATTCTTCAAGTAGCCATAATGCCCACAACTTGGGCTCTTACTAGAAAGGAAATGAGAGCTATCTTACACCTTGTAGGAGGCAGTTCTACTTGTAGTAAGCAATATTCCCAGAGTGATGAAAGCAGATGCATATGCTGTCTGAAGTATCTCTGCTGTAGTAGCTTTGAAGTGAGCTGGTTTACACACACAACTGATGTAATTTTTCAGAAAGACCTGAATTTTTAATTGTAAAAAGGTAACACACTGAAAAACCCTCTATCTTGCAAACTTCCCATTTCCATACATTTAAATCCAAAGACTAAAGTGGTTTAATTGTTGTGTCTGTCTTATCTTTCTAGCAAAGCCTTTTTCCTGTAATTAGAAGGGCATCGATGTTTCTAATTGATCCAATCCAAGCCACCCACACAATTATTTCACCTTCCCTCCCCCGCCCATCATTGTCTGATATTTTGTTTGCACGGGCATTATTCATTAACTGTGTCCATCTCCAGGGCTGCAAACAGTAAAATCACATTAGTAAGGAGGAGCTCTGAGACTCATCAGTGAAGTCTGATGTTTTTCCTTTTCTGTTTCACATTGGCTTTCAGATGAGAATTCACAAAACCTGTCACAAATTTTGGAGATAAGGAGCTTGGAAACAATGAAAGTGCTGGTGTTTGGTACTTAGCAGAATTCTTTAGTTCTTCTGTACTAAGAATAATTAAATTCTGCATAAGAAGTTATGGAGATCACAAGTTACTCTTGGAAAAGTAAAGAGATGTAGTCTATCCTCTTTTTTACATGCATACATATACATATACATACATAGGCATACAGTCAAGCCTATGTATGGGCATGGTGCAGTAGAGGATCTTGCCCAAGTCCAGTGAGCTGGGAAAGGACAAAGCTTGTGTCTGGGAAATGAGGTGTGGATGGAAGGCAGCCTCTGATGCTTTAATCTGTTCTGCCTTTGTGTTGTCCTTTCTTCAATGTAAGTTTTCTGATCAGCAAAACCATTAATTGCCAAGCTCCCCTGAAAATAATAGAATTTTAAGATTTTGACAGAATTAGATGATTAACAGATAAATCACCCCTATAATCTGGTCATATTTGTAAGCAACTTGTTAAGGTTCGGTACATAAACTAGCTCAGTATACTATTTCCTGTATTATTATGCAACTACTGGATCAATCAGATTGACTGAATTGCTGCTTGTTGTGATACTGGATTTACTTGTTACGGCTCCTTCCTAATTCTGTTGCTCTATTAAATCGATCTGTACTTTTAAATTATTTTAATTGGATTTATCTTAAAATGGAAAACCTAACTGAAGGGTTGGCCCTGCAAAGCAAGGAGTCTGGAACCTCTCATAGAAGTCACAGAATTAGATAAGGTCAAAATAATGTGCCAAAGAGAGTAACTCATAAGAAAATTCAATTGTGAATAGAGCAGGTTTGGCAAAATTTGAAGGACTGATTAAGACCCAAAAGGGTGTAGCTATGAAAAAAAAAAAGAAGAAAAAAACAAACTATAGTATTTGCTTTTGCTGCATTCCATCTTGGTTTTCAACTTATTCTTCCTTTCCTGCATCCTCCTTCCCTGAGTGCTGCATAGGCTCCAGTTCCACTTTCCACTGGTTTGTGAGGAGTTTTTTGAGCTGTCCCCAGCTTCTCTCAGTAAAAACTCTCTCTCCCATGCCACATGGCTGCTGGTGCTTTGTGACAGCAACCTTGAGCTGCTGCCCCTCAGCCACAGCTTAGTGCAGGTGCTGCATGGGCAGCAGTTGCTTCCCAATAGGCACAGGTATGCAAGGTGAGGAAGGGTGTCCACTCTCACCAATGCATCTGTCCTTATGCTTGATCAAGCTTATAAAAAATGTATTTACAAAAGATGTTTATAAACATGTTACACTCTCATTCCCTTTGGGTTTGCAACATTGTCAGCTCTGCTGAGATTGTCAGGTCCCTGGTGTTACAAACTCCTGGGGCCACCCTTGAGGAAGGATCCAGCCCCAGACTGTTCTTGAAGGCAGGGGTTTGGGTAGGAGTTGTCGAGGTATCCTGGCTATGAGGCTCCCATTAGCTGGAGGGAGGAGTTATTTTTGATATTGTTGGTAATTAGAAAGTTCACATTTTTTGAAGTAGTGGATGAACTCTAGTCAGGAAAGTACTTCTTCCTTTCATAGAACAATGAAAATTCTAGTTTAAGAAGTCAGAACATAGCAAGATTGTATAATGCACAGTGGAATTGCATAGCTGAACCTGTTTCTTTTATATTTTTTCCAGTGATTTGTCTGATTGGGTAGCTGTCTTCTGAGTGACTCTGGAGGGATGCCAGCCAGTTGAGCTGAATCAAGCAGTGGCAGGGACAGCATCTACCCAGGCTGAAGTTTTAATCCCAGGCACGTGGCATTTGCATGAGTGGTTGCTGTTGAGCACAGCTTCTCTCACTTTCTGTCTCAACTGGCACCTTGTCACAAACTGTAAGTTTCTGGCTGCAAAGACTTGCCTGTCCTGGTTGGTTTTCCCAGACAGCAACTGATGAGCTTAGAGAAAAAGAGTGGTCCAGGTTACCAGCTAGTCTTAGGAAATCCTTACTATTTGTTTGTATGTTTATGGATTGTTTTTTTCCTCTCTTTCCACTGAATGAATAACATCCTGGTGAGGCTAAACTTCAAATCTCTTGCAGTTGGTGTGTTGTACTAGACAATATCACTGTACCTTTTTAATCACAGGAGGTTTTATACCCTCTGCCATAGTGCTTTGTAGCCTGGAAATACAAGCTGTGGGGCTCTGATAACAGTAGTAGTGACTGGCTGCTGCCAGCCTAAGCATGATTAAAAATCCTTTTGCACATGTGTGTGCACGTGCATATATCCTTGCTCACTCTCTTTCTAGCTGAATAGAAAATGAAACTCTCCAAAGCCTTTTATACAAGTGCATGGGCTTGTGTGGTTTTTTTTCTTATTTAAATCTCTATGTGGCTGTGTGCAGCCAAACTTCATCTCCATCTCCCTTTTAAAGATACTTTGTAAAGAAACAAGTATGCTTGTTTTGGCCTCCGAAGCATGATCCCGTCTTCAGTTCAATAACAGATTATACACCTCCCTGCCCCTGCAAAAGATAATAGCTAGTAATCTTTTTTTGAGGGGAAGGTGGTTTCCAATCAGTTTCTCCCATCTGTTATTTTTTCCTTGATAAAACACTGTCAATTTGCTGCTTACAGCAGCTGTAATGATGTGATTCTTTGATAGCAAATGCATGGAGTGCTGCTTTCACCTTGTCACACCCTGCTTTATTTAAGACACTGACATGCTGGGCTGACTGTTGTCTTCCCTGGAGTGTTGCACCAAGGAGTAATTGATGAGATGCAGCCAAGTCTGCAGAGCACACGTTCGCTATTAAAAACTACATATGTGCCCTTAGCTATTGCTAATCATTTAAACATCTCTGAAATTCAGGGCAAAGTGGCCTCTCTGTATGTGGATAGAGTCTCCTCAAAGCATTGTTATGATAGAGCAGAGCATCAGATACTGAATCTTCCTATGAATATCAGAGTTGAAGATTGGTGCTTTAAAGACAATTCCTTGAATTTATTTTCTTGAGAAGATAGAAGTAGGCCCTTGGAAGGATGGGTGTGGGAAAGGAAATACTCATTCTGGGCTTTTGTACAACTCTTTCAGGTTTTTACTATGTTGTTAATAGTGCTTATTGGAGTATTTGGACACAAGCCTGGAAGTTGGTGCCATACTGAGCCCTACGTGCTAACTTGGCTAGCAGTGGAGTTAGACAATTATTCTGGCCTGAAAAATGATGAGGATAATTTTGCCTTTATGCTGGAGGAGTCAAAGAGAGAACAGAGAACTCAAGTACATTATTTCAAGGTCCATTATCCTGTTAAAATAAGCTAAAAGGAGTATGTTTTAAATAATGGAAAGTTTGGGAAAGTAACACTGTGCGGCTATTGACAAGTATCCATTGTATTTTTACAAGTTGGAAGATACCTGTCCTTAAATTTCCTTCATTCTCATTGCAAGTCTTCTCCCTCCTTCAGTTGATGTGTAACATCTGCTCTTTTGGGAACTGCTGAAGGTAGATGCAGTTCCTTTATACTGTTCAAGAAGTCTGAAGCCCAGCGCTTAAATAATCTAACAGTTTTAGTGCTAACGCCAGTGGCTTTGGAGGAGAAAAGTTTGAAAATTGTTGCAATTTATTTTCTGGGTGTGTAGAAACAGAGAAGGCAAGGAAGTAATTGAATCAGTGTTTGAAATAGTTATTACTTGAGTAGGTGAGCTTTTTTTCACCAGTAAGTATTTTCAATTATTAGAAGTTAGAGACCACAGATTTTCTAGAAGCTTTTCTTACAATGGAAGCATTTCTATGTCTTGGTCAGGAAGGTCTGAAGTTTAAGACTAGTTTCTGTCTGTCATATCTGTGATCCCTGTCTGACTCACAATCTTGAACACCGGTATTGGGGAGAAGGAAAAAACCTTTGCTCTCCTGTAGCGTGGGTGGGAAAGCATCTCTGTGTGGAGAAGTCTTATTTTAAAAACCAAGGTCATCAGGAAGGTACATTGAAAATTCACTGCATAAATAAAGATTGAGTCAGCCTATCACGTCAAGTAGCGATAACACTATGACATAAATCACCTTGTGCTATGGATATATCCATAGCCCCTTTTTTGCCTACATTTTGTTTAGATCCGTGGAACTTGATGGGTGATTCTGGTGGTTTTACTATCATAAGGTGTAACTTATTCTTTAATATGAATAAATGGGAAGACATCTAAGATTTACTGTTATGTGCAGCAATCACCCATGTTTTGCACATAACAAATGAAATTCCTAGGAATGTTTTTGTGGGATTTTTAATTTTTTTTTTAATTTTGTATTTCAGAACACAGTTACCCTTTCTTTTAAACCCCAAAGATGGGGAGGGCATTCTTACATCAAGATATTCAAGACCTGGCTGCTCAGATTGGGGCTTTGCCTTTGGAAAAACCGAGAAAACTGGGCATTTTGAGTATTGTCATTGCATGTGGTGTGGCTTCTGATGTCCACATGCCTTATTCTGTGGGCACAGGATCAGTGTGATGAATGAGAGCCATGTTGCTTGCAGAGTGTTAACAGTTTGTCCCTATAGACAGTGTTTTTCCTCATGGTTTGTAGCTGAAAAGATTTAGAAATTACGATATTCTCTTTCTTCAAGTGACTCAGGGAAGAGCTGGGGTTTGTTCTTCCTGGATTCGAGGAGACAAGAGACACTCTGGTTTGTGTTTGTGCTGAGCTTACAATCATTTTACCATCTTGGTCAGATTTTCTTAATGTATACAAAAATCATTAAGCTCCTGCAGAGTGAAAGGGGATGTGAAGAGGAGGAGTGGTGGGGGTAAAGAAGATGAAATGGCAGTTAAACAGGTTGATTTTTTTCTTGGTTTTAGATTGGGTGTTTATCTCATAGCAGCTATTCCTAGTGCACAGATGAGGGTGCAGGAAAGATGGGGTGATGATGGGTATCAGTAATAGAGTATGGAATTTGCTCAGCCACGTAGCAGGGAGAAGTTATGTATCATCCAGTTCTTCCCTGTCCTTTTATCTGAAGCTGTAGAAGAATTTTTTTGTTTTAATGCATAAGTACAACCATTCTCTGCTCTGGGCATGCATGCTGGGCTGCTGAAAATGGAATTAGTAAGTAAGGTTTGATGACATAAAAACAAACCCAAGCAAACAAGCCCCCTGAAGGGTGCAGGTGGAGCACCCTTCATCCTCTGACATCAGAGGAACAGGTCTGTTTGAATTGGCTTCCACCTTTGTTTTGAAAGGTTGCTGTGGCGATGAATAACCTTTGTTGAGGGTGTGTGAGCAAGAGTGCGCATGTGCTTTGGTTCTTGCGTATAAAACAATGGTGCTGCGCGCATGGCTTTGTAACCCCATATCAGAGCATGTATGCTGGCAATGGTCTCCAAAATGAGTTAAATAATTAAACTGTTGTCTTACAGCTGGTTATTAACAAGATGTTAATCTACTGTTCACTTCCTCACATTGCTTTCATACCAGCTAACAGGGGACTGGGTGATGGCAAAGCAGTAGCTTTTTTTCCATTGCACAGAAGGGAAGTTGCAGTGTAGCTGTTAATGCCTTATTTGTGCAAGCTTATGACACTGAGCTTTGTCTCATTACCTGGGCTTCACGAAGAATAGCAGGTAGGGAAATAAACTGACTCTGTAGAAGAAAAGAAGGAGGCACTCTTACCTGAGAAGACTTCTTTTCTTTCACCTGCAAAGATCACATTTTCTATAGTGAGAGAGGAAAAACCTAGGGACCATCTGTGGGTTCGTATCTTTTTACCTTTGTTTATATTTATCAATAAATATTACAATAAAATATTGTTAAATTTAGTGCAATTCAAAATAGATGAGTGTGTTTGTCATCTTAAGATAGGAAAATCTGATGTAGCAACTGCATATTGATACAAAAGTGTGTGAAAAGTGGAATATATCACATGAGACTTGTGCTTTATTCATGAAGTCACACTGGTACAAGTATAGTTTGAGGGTACAGTTGTTTGGAGATGTTACACCTCTAGTTAAAGAATTGGCTTTGTGTCTTGGAAAGTTTACTTGTTTTCAAGTTCTAGGTTTGCTCTTGAGCAGAAGAGCAGACAATAACAAGCAAGATACTGGTCTAATGTGTTTTTCAGCAAAATACAGTCCCATTTTTCTGACTTATACACTTCCACTTCACTAGAAAACTCAATGAGGCTGTCAAGAATGAATTACCACCCAAGACAGCTAGCAGAGAATTTTCGTCCCTGCATATTGCCCTTGTTCGCAGTGTCTGTGAAGCTGCCCTACATCTGACTTGTAGGAAGTACTCTGGGAAAAAAGAGTCACTCAGAGATGATCCACTGGCCATGACAAATACAGAGAAGCTGTCTACTTTTGCTCCATAATTCCTGATTTTTGATATGTACTTTAAAAGTTATCTTCTGCTTGACTGCAGCTGTAGTGAAGAATCAAAGAGGAAGATGAAAACTTTTTTAAAAAAGTAAGGCTTCTTGCAGCATTTAAAGTGAAGGTGGCAAAAGTAGCACACATGATCCCCTTGCACAACTGATGGGACTTCTTGATGAGTTAGAGCAGTTGGGGAACTAACCTGCTCTGCCTCCTGCAATTTTTTGAAGCTTGTCATCTTGACATTTTTCCCAGCACAATTTAAACATGCTGTCAGCTCCCTTTAGTGCCTTGCTTAGTTAAAATCACCTTCGCTAAGGAGTATTTAATTATGTCTTCTAATACCTCATTCAAGTTTCCCTCCTGGATTTTTGAGAATCTGGAGAATGCCGCTAATAGCATGAAGCCAGGAATAAATTAATAGCAGGACCATAGCTGTGCTTTTACAGCTGACACATTCTCCAGGGCTAACGATGCACCTCCCGTACTTCTTTAAATTCATTTGTTCCATTTCAGTACAGTCTTTTGAAATATTTTGTGATGAATGAGTTCTCCTTACAAGCTGGTGACCAGCAGCAGCTGTTCATAGTCATGCTTTAAATTGTATCCATCTGTCAGTGGGTTCTTTAAAGTGTGAGTTCTTATATTGTCAGGAGACCTGATTACACCAGAGCAGTATCTGTGTGCTGTTTGCTAAAATGAAAAAAAAATATCGAAATGTGCTTGGATGGGCTCTGGGATACCCTTGCAATTTCCTCTCTAGAGCCATTATTTAACCTCCTGAGAGCAGTACTTTTACACTGACGTGCAGATAGGTATTCAGATTTAGGCTGAAAATAGCAGATGACCAGCAGTAAGCTTTGTAGAAACCATTTGCAGTGCATGCTGCTTGTTTTTTTTAATCCTGACCCTTTGACGAACCCCATCACCAGGTTTTTACATTTTGTGATTGTAGATTGGGGCAGATTAATGTTTGTCAGAGAAAGCCAAAGAGGAAAAGACATGGCGTATTCAAATCAGCAGAATGAGACAACACTTTTTTTTTTTCTCCCTGTATGTATGCATAATTTCTTGTTTTCTTTTGTAAGCACAGGAGTGTGAAATGTTTCTGCTAAAGCTGTTTTGCAAACTGCATTTAAGGCTATGTTTGAGAGCAATAAATGGTCATTTGCTGACTGCGCTAATTATTCTCATAATTTTATGTAGAAGTTTTGGTCCTTAGTTATGTTCTTAGTAAATTATGTATTGGATATGGAAACCAACTGATTTCTTGGCCTGCAATCTGTTGATCTTATCCACAGATAACTTCTTATGTGTTCTTTCTTCTCAGTTTGTTCCTCACCAAGACTTTTGTGGAAGGATTTGGCTTGTGCTAG
Organism: Piaya cayana; assembly: GCA_013389865.1. Lineage (NCBI taxonomy): Eukaryota > Metazoa > Chordata > Aves > Cuculiformes > Coccyzidae > Piaya > Piaya cayana. Next base: position 19,607 of record WAAB01003366.1, on the reverse strand, counting down.
GGTGTGTGTATAGCTTTATGGAAAAGCATTTCTTGCCAGCAGAAGCTTATTCACCAGAGTACTGCATGTTTACTGAAGTATGTAATTTTCATGATATCATTTCACTTTAGGGAAGAAAACCTTCCTTGGAGGAGCAGAACAGCAGCACAGCCTCCTTTGCCACTGCAAAACTTTTTTATTACCTAGTAGGAGGGCTATGTTGTATTTCTCGTCTCAGTCGTGGTCTCCAGCTGCAGAGAGCACCCTTTGTCAGTGGTCAGATAAATGTCTTGGGAGTCCACGTCATTCGTGGCAGCAGCAGCAGACCTCATGCAGTGAGTTAAGTTTGCCTGCCTTTCTCTGCTATAAGCCTCTGTGTCACTTTTGCCGTTGTGGTCTGCAAGCATCGCTGCTCAACAGTGCATTCCTAGTGCAATGCCAAGCCAGCACTTTAATTCAGAGCTGGCAGAAGCATAGAGAATGGTGGTGCTGGGGAACCAAACCAACACCCAGACTGGCTTTGTGAGCTTGTGTTTTATGTCAGTAGAAGCTAGTACAATGTTTTTGAAAGGAAATGTCCATTGTCATATGGTAAGAGAAGAACTTTTAGGCTTTTCTTTAACTTATACAAAATGATACCGTGTATATGAGAGCCTGTTATGGCTGTGTGCCTGAGAATTGCACATTGAACCAAGAGGCTGATTAATGTTGACTTGTGTTAAGAAGATATATCTGACACAAGAAGTCAATACTTGCTCTTTTTCTTTTAAGTGCATTGTTTTTCCTGCATGCGTTTGATCAGAGAACGTAGCAGGGGAATGCCGTTGCTTAATAGCTGACAATACATTGCTATCTTCCTTTATAATACTTAATAGAGTTAAAATACTGTTATTAAGATCTGGCCCTCATTTGAACACACACTTGGGACTTTGGATTATAAACACAGTATCAGTAAATTAGTTGCAGGCACATGGTAAGTATTTGGTCCTTCGCCATTTATCCTAACAAGCAGTAAAAGCTGTGCAACAGTGACTGCATGAAAAGTCTTGTTCTGCAAACCCATAGATGAATGCGTTCCCTTGCTGGGATCACTCATACCTCTGCAAACAGTTGGGTTCTGATTTCAGCTTTTCAAATTTCAGAGGTTGGGCCTGAATGGAAGGATTTGACAGGAAAGGAAAACTCTTCTTTCCCTTCCCACACAGAGAAATGGAAGAGAATGTGGAGATCACACTGAAAGGGACAGTTTACTTTTTATATCAGGAGGAGCCAAGTGGTACAATGTCTCTGTTAAGAAGTTCAAGACGTGTGCGCAGCATCAGCCCACTTGGCTCCCGCATCCTTCTCCAAGATCACTATGAACAGACAGGGTACACCAAGCCCACCAATGCATGGATATTTGAAGGCGCAGCACTGATATCTAAGAGGATTATGAGTTAAATTCTCAATGCCTTGTCTAGACTGTACTGATCATTAAGGATAAACTGATTTATATTTAAAACCAAGTTCTTTTCCGTTGGCTTTTACAACCATTTTAAAAGATAAGCTTTTTTTTTGGTACCATGATACACTTGAAGTGGAAAAGCTGATTGGTGCTTAGGTACTCTGTATCTCTAGTTTCTCACTTGAAACTAGATGAATTATAATTTTTGTGAATCTGTGACTCCATGCAGGTTTAATAAGTATATTGCTAAGATAAATCCATAGCATAAGCAATATATTTAGTGCTGTGTAAAATTTTTGTATTTTCATGAATAGATGGGTAACATTCTAGTATCTGGTTTAATTTTTGTCAAGCGTGAACAGATATCTTCTTCCTGGAAATACAGAGCTGGGAACAGAGTAAGGAACAGACAGCACTGTAGTCTCCATTACTTGCTGTAATTCTTGATGAAGATCTAAAATTGCAGTGGTTGAGCCATTAAGAATGTGATAGACATCAAAACTTTTTGAAATTACTAGCATGCCAATTTGATTTAATACACCTTAGTAGGTAATCTTATGTTGGCATTATTGCAGTTCCTTGGTTTATAGTGTTACTACTGTAGCAGAAGCTGAATACACTTTTGTATCTCTTGGAAATGGACATTTCTTTCTTTGTAGTTATTTAGAAATTCTATATGAAAGATCTGCTAACATATAGAAAATGTAAAGTTATGAAATATTTACTATAATATATCATTGCCAATATCTTTACCTATAAGATTTCTTCTTAATACAACTAGGTTATAAATGGGTCAGTTTAATTTTTTGGATGGTTTTTGTTACTTTTACTTTTTTTTTTTCAATAAGTGAGGTAGAATACAGCATGCTGGAAGCCATGCAGAACTTCTTGCTATTATCTACTGCATCTGGGAAGGTAACGTTTAGAAGGAGAAGTAAAAGGCTGTTCTGTGCCATTTATTCACAGACAATGTTCCCTGAAAGTACTGTATCACAGAATCATAGAATAGTTAGGGTTGAAAGGGACCTCAAAGATCATCAGTTTCCAACCCCCATGCCATGGGCAAGGACAACCCACTAGACCAGGTTACCCAAGGCCCCATCCAACCTGGCCTTAAACACCTCCAGGGATGAAGCAGCCCTGGGCAACCTGTTCCAGCGTTTCACCACCCTCATTGTGAAGAAATTCTTCCTAATGTCTAGTCTAAATCTGTCCCTCTCCAGTTTATACCCATTCCCTCTTACCCTATTACCACAAGCCTTTAGAATAGTCCCTCTCCAGCTTTCTTCTAAGCCCCTTTCATGTACTTGGAGGTCACTATAAGTTCTCCTCAGAGCCTTCTCTTCTCCAGGCTGAACAAGCCCAACTCCCTCAGGCTGTCCTCATATGGAAGGTGCTCCAGCCCTCTGATTATCTTTGTAGCCCTCCTCTGGATCCGTTTGAAGAGCTCCAAATCCTTATGTTGAGGATTCCAGAACTGGACACAATACTCTAGATGAGGTCTCACAAGAGAGGGATAGAGGAGCAGAATCACTTCCCTTGACGTTCTGTTTGAACTTCCTCTTTTGATTGACACACCTTCTGATTGTTATACATATACTGTATGTAGTATACCATGTAACCAAATAGCATCTATCCTGTAGTAGCAATGAGCTAAAGGTTACATTTGTTTCAAAATGTAAGCATCCAACATTATGGGTACCTAATTATCAAATTTCTTTACCTGGACACAGTTTAGTTTCATCTCTTCCACTGTCAAACACTACTGTGGTGAAGTTGTACCTTGTGGTATTTCACTCGGCCATATGAAATTTACTTTTTTAGTGGCATCACTGTTCTGGGTGTGCAGAAAAGCCGCTGCAGATTGCCACTCCACTGAAATCCTCAACAGTGAGCTAAATATCAAGCTGTAGCTGTTTGTGCTTGTGGTGGGCTGTGTGTAAAAAGATACAAAACTGTCTCCATTTCCTCTATACCTACCATCTGCTTTCATGTATTTGTGGGCAGTGTATCTATAACTAGGTAGCTGCCTTAGGAATTGTCTGTTGGTTTCTTTTAATGAGAGGAACATATGCTTGCAGAGTCAGTATTGTAGCACTTGCTGTAGGTCTTCTCTTTTCAATTGCTCAAACACATGCACCAGTCAGTAAGAGAAGGCACAGGCAGCTGAATCATACTCTGCGATTTCAAAGAATAGCCACATTCCTGCTGGCATAATTTACATTTCACTCCTCAGTTGCACTGCAGTTAGGTCAAGGCAAACCTGCAGTACTGGCTTTTGTGGCACAGGTCACTCTGAAGCTGGGTGTGTGTACCAAGCTCCTAATATCTGTTTGATTTATGCCTGTGAGTTTGCTTTCTGCAGCATAATCAACAGCCTTGCTAAGGTTCTGTAGCTCTTAGCAGGTCGCACAACAGTCACTTTGAGTAACACAGGCCTGTAACAATGTTTTATTTTCTGTGGCATTTTGGAAAAAGAGAAGATTGGTACTCTACTTTCTTGGTTGATTGAATTGCTTATAAATAGGGATCTGATTCAGATGACAGCTTACACAGCATCGATATGTTCTTACCAAATTGTACTGGGTAGGATTATGTGCTCCCAAGAGAGCTTCAGGAACCTGTGATCTTTAGCACCTGCCTGTTTAGAGGAAGGTGCAGCTGGTGGCAACTAATAATTCCAGCAATAGAGGTGAAGTGCAGAAAAATATAGCCTGTATAACAAATAAGGAAATGCAAATTCCTTCTATGAAAAGGAAGAGTAAAGTTCAGGATACTAGCAAGACATTGATACACCTGTGCTGTTTTATAACATTGAACTGCAAACACCAGTTAAAGGTTTTGTTTTGTAAAGAGGAAGAGTATTACTCTTACCTCAGTTTTCATATTAATCCCTTTGTGGTGCAAGAAAGGGACTTTCTGTGTCTAACATTCTTCCTGAAAGTCACAAAGATCACCTCTTTTATGCTGTGGTAAGCCATGGGGTTTGGTTGCTAACAGATGCAAAATGTTAAAGCAAATGGTTTGAATGCATGAGTCATTACGATTGTGGATTGCAAAGGTGGGCTTAAATTTTCTTATTTCTTGTCCCATTGCCTTTCTCATTTAAAGAACACTGTTGTCTTTTCCTTCTGTATTTTTTTAACAGTTTTTACAAATCCTTTCTGTATACTTAGAAAAAAAACCCCTTAGAATATTCCTTCTACAGCTGCTAATTTGTTTCTCACGCCTTACTCTTGTTCAGAGGAGCTCCAGAAAATTTCAGACAAGAAGTTTTTCTGTTTATTTATCATTGTTACTTATGTTTTTAAAAGCAAAACAAAGCAAGGAAAAAAGCCTTTCTACCATGTGACTATTTAGAAAAGCAGTGTGTCATTTTAAGCTAGTCCATTGCTTAATGGATTGTATTATTTGGGAAAAAAATTAGAAAAAGCTTCCTCTGTGCTGTCATTCAAGGTTGTTAGAGTGAGACTGCTTATCTTCACTCATAAGGATGTATTTTTTCCCATCACTTAACCATTTTCAGTTAAGCACGCTTTTCAAATTTTGTATCAATATGGAGGATACAATTAGTCAAGCAGCTGTAAGCCACAGTCAACTTTCCTTGCTCCCTTCCCGTAATTAGTTCTTCCTTTCTGTACTTCTCATCGCTCCATATGCTTGGGTTGGGAGGGTTATAATTTTCTGTGCTCTTTCTTCACTAGACTTATTTACATTCTCTTCTGGCAAAGAAACTCTTATGACTGAGCCAGCAAAACCTTCCAGGTGATGTTTATAGCTTATTTTAGTTATTACATTTGCTCCCACAGGTGACTAATAAGTAGGAGGAGTTCCTGAAATCTATCACTATTCTGATGCTTTGGTTTTGGTTTGAATAATTGCTGTCTGCTCTGGGCTTTTCCACAAAATTATGTTGGTGAGCTGAGTACTTCCCAAGTGCGTTTAACCAGCTTTTTAGTCTTGTGGCTTGGTACTGAAGACCTGGGTGGCCCAGCAAAGCAATGGGAATGTGTTGCTTTTCTGGCTTCCTGACGCTTCCAGGATATGCACAAGCTGTTACTTGGTGCTCTGAATTGCTCTGTGCTCAGGTGTTATGTGCCTCATTTGCTGCTGAAGTAACAGAGAACGACTGTGTGCCATCAACAGACGTGGGAGATGAGCTTTGTGATGTGCACAGGAAGCTGTTGGAATGGCATCAAATTATATATAATGCCCAGTGCTCACAGACATCTCAGTAGAAAACCCCTTTGACAGGTTTGCTAGGGCTTCAGTAAGCATCATTGAAATGTTATGGGTTTCTGGCATAATACATGTTAGTGATTTTATATGTTCAATTTTCATTATCAACGGTGTTCAAAATCATATGCATTGACATTTTTCAAAGCAGACTGGAAAATGTAATATTGCAAGTAGTATTTATGCCACTAGGAATTCTCACTGTTCTCTATTCTGCTTTGTAAATTTAGATGTTTTAGATTTTTTCCTTTATTATTTCAAGTTTCATGCTTAAAAGGCAGCTGTGCCTTTTAGAAGGCCATATGTTTTGTAGTATCCCAGGATAATAAAATAAAATTTTGGTCCTAGGGGCTTTTAAAGGACTGCAGTAATTGTCTAGATATTTGCATTGTAAAGCTATCCTCTTTGCATTGAATCTTAGAGGGATTTAGTGTTTTGTTGATACTATATTAATGATTTCTTCACTTAAAGTACTGTGAATAGCTGTACTTTGATTCTCTCCTTTCTTTTTACAAAGGCATTGACTATTGTAAAATTAGAATGCAATAGATTGATGTTGAACAGAAACAAGGTAACCATTTACTTAATAAATAAAAGAATTCTTGGTTAACGCCCTTGGAAAACTCAGTGAGGAACTGCATACAATACTTAACTCATAAAGATGATGACACTTCTTTTTTGATATGCAAAGTTATTTGTCATTTAGGGAAGAGGTAAAGCAGCACCGTGCACATCAGTGCTGCTTGACTGTGTCTGAAAATATGTTTTTTTGAGGTGGAGCTTTGAAAGAATATATTATTAACTGTGAAAGAATGTGTTATTTGCTATTTGAGGGTTTATTGATTTCAATTGTCATTTGTCAGAGTACATAACAAAATTAGTGTGTGGTGTGTAAAACTCATAAATCTTAGACTGTTGACCCTTTAAGCTTTTGTAGCTTATCAGCAGTGAAGTGTCGTGTAAAAGAAGATATTTTTTGGTGAGAATTTAAAGCATTAATATTACCTATACTTTGTGCACCTTCAGGATTTGATTCTTGTGAGATGGTAAAAACATGATTATCACAACAATCTTAGGCTTCATTTGAAGTTAGTTTCCTGGCACCAAGCTACAAGGTTTACATGCTTTTGTTTTATTTTGTTGATAAAATAGTGTTTAGCTCAGGTTCATCCTAGCTGGGAGTATGCAGTCTTAATCATAAGGATTTCCTTTTTAAATGTTAGGGTTTTCTTCCAAAAGTTATGAAGTATGTTGTTTTTAACAAATTTAAACATACTAAAGGCTTAGTAGAGCCAATGTGTAGACTTACATGCAGGGGCTGCAGTAGAAGACTTAAATATTTCAGTTTTGTCCTGAAGGAAAGAACTTGGCTTCAATCTGGTATGGATTTTTTTTGTTATTTTTCTTTACTGGTGGATTTATAATTTGTAATCAAACTGAATTTTTTTTTTTGATAGTGAAGAATAATTTGTTTTGAGTGCTGTATTTAAATAAAATAATATTTCTGTACTAAATTTCATGCCAAATTGTAACCATTGAGAGAGGAGCTCTGTGGTAAGAACAGGTAGGAATGTTCCCAACTTTAGGGGGTAGTGAAAGGACTCACTGAATTATGAATTAGTGAGGGTCCTGGTGTATCCATCTAAGAGGCAGAATGAGACACATCTTTCTTGAGACATTATTTTCTTTATGCAAGGTAACCCGTTTCAGAGATGATATGTTCAAGTGGGACTGGGACATCTCCAAGTCCGTCAGCACAATTAGTAGTGTTGGCTCTGGTCTAGGAGAAACCCTGAAGCAATGCCTTCACTTTTGTTGAGCTATGCCCATGGCATGTGTGATGCTTGCTGCTGCTGCAGGAGCAGCTTCTGTTTCAGCTCAGAGCAAATCAAGGCAGGAAGAAGGAGCATGTAGGGCCTTTTCTCTGAGGGCTTTTCTGTTAGCACAACAGATTATTCAAATGTTTTCCCATTGACTTAGCAGAGTCACTGGTTTCAGCTGTAACCTTTAAATAGGACTTAAGTCTGTCAATAGATACTGAAGATAGATGTGAATTTGGGAGGAGGAGCTCTTTTTAAGGGGTATGTGGGACCATGGACCAGCTGGGACTAGGGAAGGAAGGAAGTAAAAAGATATACCCTTTGGAAAGGAGTCTAACATTGATTTGGATGAGTGTCGAACGAGGTCAGACCCTGACCCTTGTGCAGTGCTCGCAGGTCCCTGCAGTGGTTCTCTATGTGCAGCTGTCATTCCCCTCACATTAGTGTCTGTGGATGTTACTGCACTTGTGGTAGAATGAAAAACCTACATAAGGAGTTGGGACATAGTGTGGGTAGAACTTTTTTTTCTGTAGAAAAAGGAAAAGTAAACCCAAAATGTGCCACCCTTCTCCCCAGAACAAGGAGTGCAGGAGGGGTGCATGGGAGCACAGGCATCATGTGTCTGATATGGGGTTCAGTCTCTCAACCCAGGACCCCAGGCAATTTTCACCCCTCCCTTATGTTTCAATGGATATTGATAATAGTTGTGAGCAATGTGGATAATGCCTAGGGAGCCGCGTGTCAGTTTTCATTTTGTTGTGTCTGTTACAGTGAGAAATATGACTTTGAGATCAAGAATTTCTCAGCAGCTTAATTGGAAGTCCTGTTGACATTTTCCTCAACTGTCTTTCACCTACACCTTTGTCAGTGCTCAGAAAACTCTGTTTGCCAGCCGCTATCTAAATTTTTAATTTGAGCTGAGGGAGAAAACCAGTTCACTTCTCTCGCATTCTTACTTTAAACCTTATAACATTGGCAATACAGAGTTTTACACCTACCCAGGCTTCCTAACTCTGCTGCAGGTGACTGGGCGGGCAGCCAGCGGGGTAGCCTGCTCCTCGGCATGAGACCCTCCCTTCGGGGCAGCCCACTGCTGCCTGGACTCAGCTGATTGTCACTGCCTGGCGTGTTGCCTGTTGCCTGCTCTTAACAGTGTCATTCAGAAAGATGATCAAGGACTTAAAAGTAGGAAGAAAGCAGCTGCCCACTGCATAGAGACAAGGAAGGGGCTTCTGGTCCCAGAACAGGAAATAAATGTCAGTGAATCCAGGTACATTTGTTCATAACTTACTGTTTAGTGCTTATGTTTCTGCAGTAAGCTTTACTTTTTCCCCCCTCCCCTAACTAGAAATTCTTGAATTCAGTTAATACCAATATGCTCTTGAGCAATATGAAAGGTCTAATTCCAAGGTAACTTATGGCACCTTGTTCAGCCTATATTTGTCTGTATTCCCATAATAGAAACTGTTTCTAGAACATATGAAACACTTTGTACTCTGATCTTTTGAACTGGAGAGGCAGGGTTATGGCTGGTTCACCTTTCTGTAATCATGCTGTCCTGGATGCAACCATTTTTATGATGAGAAAGTTGAAAATCATAGTGATTTTTGTTTTAACTGTTACGGGTTTTATTAATTTTGCTGAAATGAACTTTGGGGACTGTTCTGTGTACTCTATCCTTTACTGTTTGCACAGTAAGAGATAACATGGGCTCTAAGTTGATAAAGCCACTAATCATTTCTTGTTACACAACTAAATTGCCAGTGAAGACATCAAAAAGAATTACCACAGGATGGGAGAAAATCATAGTTGAGTTTTGAGGAGCATTAGGTTAGGCTTGTAGCTCTGTGATTGGGTGGCCAGAGACTGGAGTTTCTAGAGTCTCTTTGTGCTCTGTTCTTACTCTCACAGGGCTGTGACTCACAGATATAAATGTTGGGCCACACCTATGTTGTCTCCAGCTTTAGTCCTGCTGGGGATGGAAAGAAAAGCAAGTTGGGCTGAGTGCCAGTCTGTTGGCTTGGAAAGGAGCTCTCTTATGGAGGTGGGACAGAGGGATGCTCCCAAGTGGTCCCCTTTTCCTAGGAGAGGAAAGTGACAGGAACTGCTCACCTTCCAGAATCAACCTGTGAGAAATCAGTAGAGCCACACTAAGATGAACTGCAGTCCTACTTTTTGACTAGTTTGACTTCTCAGTTCATTTGCTAGATGCAGTCCCTTCATCCTTCACATGTCAGTGTGCTGTTGGATGTTAGTCTTTGACATTCAGAAGTAGTCATCTAATTAAGGAGTGGGTTGATCACATAGTCTGGGTTTGACCAAATTACTAGGAAATAACTTTGTGAATACTGATGATGCTAAATATAGACTACTTGAAGTCCTAGTGCTTGTAGAAGCATCTGCAGCTTTTTCCCCCTCCAATGTTCAGCCAGCCTCAGGAATGGAAGCTGTGATTCAGCAGAAGTGTGGCTTTTTGCTTAAACTGCTTATACTCAAAACCTGGTTCAAGCAACACAGGAGACACTTGGAAAAAAACCCAACATCATTTGTTTCATATTCTGCTTTTTATGCTGTATTGTTTTTTAATAGCTGATGTGACATTTAAAAAAATATTGCTGTAGAATGACATGTCTTTAGAATATCCTGCTTGGAGAATAGTTTTTAAGTTTTGATTCTGAATTTAAACCCCAATTATACTGACGCTTGAAGTTTTAATCTAAGTGGTGACATTGATGTCAATAGGAAAAGTTTTATAGATATAAATAGTGCTTTCAGCTTCAGGTTAAATCCTACTGTAGCTTATTATATACTCTTTTTCCTTAAAATTTGTAAATTGGAGTGAATGTCCTCCAGATTTTTTTGGGAAAAACCTTTGCTTCCTCACATTACCATAATACTGATACTTTTCACTTATTTTGCACAATTCATTATGCTTTACATTGATGCTTTGTTAGTTTACCTTACAGTATTTATTTTAAACAGTTTAAAATAGTACTAATGTATTAACATATCAGTAAATATATCAAATTGTAAACATCCCCACCTGGTGTTTTTGAGAGGATTTTTAGACGTTTTCTATGGATTTATAAAATGTCCTGCATATGTAAGAGCAATGTTTTCATAGTGAGTCACATTAAATGATTTCCAGTTGCAGCTCCCCTGAGTCTGAGTGCCTCTTAACGTTTATGTAGAGTATGAGTTGTGCATAGGCTAAAGCAACTTGATGAGCAGTGGTGACTACTTCAGATGCAACATTGATGTCTGTCCTACTTTTAGATTTATTCTGTCCTTCAGTTTCTTTCTCCACAGCACCCAGCCTCCCCCTCCTCCTTTCCTGAAAAAGATAACATCAACTCTATTTTTAAAATATTCTCCATTTGCCTTTAGTGTGAAGGAGGACTTGATTGAAACAAAGTTACTTTTTAAAGCAGTGTTTTAAATTATTTTGCTTTAGAAAGAGAACTTTGGTTTATTTTAGTGTGTGTATTTATTAACTGTGCACTGTTAAAGCTCTTGGTAAACTTTCAAAAACATGTAGTAAATGTGAGCAAAGAGAATGGTTTCAAATAGTAATTGGGGAGCTGAACATGTTGGAAAACTACACTCTTTTTCTGGGTTTTTTTTTCCTATTCCTGAAAATTTATTTCCCACCCTTTGCTTTTGTTACTGTACTGTGTATTTTGGAATTTATATCAGTGTGTGGCATTGAAGAATTCTTGCTTCAAACTCATGATGTTTGAATTCCTTTCAATAAGTGATTACAGTGTGAAGCATAAAATGCTACATTTAACAATTTCATTTCTTCTTTTTTTTTCCAATTATGAAACACTGAGAAAGGAAAGCTTTGGATGAGAGCAACTGTTAATCTGAAAGAGATTAGTATGGTCCTGAAGATTCTTTGGAGTGGGTATACAGTTAGCATGACAGCCCTTACTTTGCTTCCTCGTGACAAGCATTTTTGCTTCAAACCTGTTTTGCTTGTAAGGGTTATGAAAGCACACGTAGAACTGAAATGCATGAGACACTAGGATTCACCAGAGTAAGTGTCAGTGTGTAGAGATTCACCAAGAATAAATTAGGTATCACTTTATTATGTTTTTGTGTCCTTATAGTTATTTCATTTCTGTAACTACTACTAGTTAAGAGCTTGTTTTAATAAAAGGGCTTTAATTAGAATAAAAACGCAGTTGCCAAAGTATCTTATTGTACTATAGTTTTTATTTTTGGTTTTATTTAAACATGACATATTATAACGTTATGATACACAGCAAATATACAGATTACTTTACAGTATCCTACATGATTTTTTGTAGAGATTTATTGGTTTAACTGCCATCTGCAACTGAGTGGTGATGGTACGTTTAAGCTGGTTCTGCCATGCATCTGGTCCTGCTTAGTCCTTAAAAAATTCTACTCTGTCAAAGGTATCAGTGGTTTTAGCTCAGCCATCAGCAACTTCTGTATGCCTGAGTGTTTTAGGTGACTTGTGTGCCCCTAAATCCATCTAGTTAATAACTCACAACATATAAAATATCAAGTGTGCAAAGCATTGGCTGGTGTCTTAAGCTACAAATTGATACAAAAAGAGAAAACCAATGATAAGGGACACATTTGGGATTACGCTGGGTAATTAATTGAGTTTAGAGACAAATCTTTCGTGATAGGCTTTGGTCATGTTTTCTCTTAGCAGAGTTTATTCTGAAGAAAGGTTGAATAAAGAATATGTAGCAGTGAAATGGGGCCTTGCCTATTCCCCATTAGCCAGTGCTCCCAGCAAGGGCCAGGTCAGACTTTTTCTTTGGTTTTCATAAGCCTTACCTTTGCTGTCCATCAGTTTGTCAGTTTTACTCATAATTTAAGGAAAGCAAGGCTAGTGGAAATGATGTGAGTGAAAGTGCAAGACTTCAGGCGAAATGAAGAGCCCTGAGGAAATCTGATTTGTAGCAACCTCTCTTGGAATAGGAATGAGTAGAGTCTTAGGAATAAGCTTTCAACCTTATATTTTTTCTTCTACATGGTTTTTTTGTTGTTGTTGTTTTCTTTTAATAGTTATCAGTCTAGTGATCTTCCAGTCACTTGTTCTCAAGAAAAAAACAGAGTGTGCAAATTTAAGTTGCAATGAAAGAGGCATGGAGGAACAAAACTAAAAGCACCTTTTCTCCTCAGAACTTTTTTTCCTCCCATGTCTTTTTTTTTTTTTTCCCTTTTCCTGTCAAAAGAAACAGATCTGTCTTTTCTTCAGAAGGAGAAGACCTCCTTTCAGTACTGTATCAAAGTGCAGGGAGGCTGATAATCACTTGTGCATTTTAAGTTGGAAGAAAAAAAATCAATCTGGTTATTCACTTTGGTGATCAGTAAAGGAGATAACTCAGAACTGCCAGTGGTTACTTTATTTCTGTTTTTTATCCAGATCAAGAGGAAGACAAAAGTATTGTAGGTTGATGACAGTTTCAATGCACAGATGTCAATACTTTAGTAACCATCCTGTTATATAAACACCAGACACCTGTCCAAACATCAGGGTCAGCCTAGAAAAAATATTTTTATTTGCTTTGCTACCTGTGTTGTTAGTGTCTGCTGAAATTTCTGTTTGCAGCTGAGATTAAATGGATTTAAATTCTATTTGTACTAACAAATGTTTGAAAAATGCAGAACTATAATACCACTTATGAATTAGGACACATAGTTTTCAAATTTTTAAACAGAAATGCAAAATCAGAACATGGTAGCAGTTCAGTGGATGTGGTAAATGGAGAAACCACCTGTCCTGAACTAAAGCCCTTTCAGAATCTGTTTGCAGTGATGTGGGGTGTAGTGGTCCATACACATTCAGAGATCGCCTCTCCAAATGAGTTGCTTTTGCAACAAGGAATTCAATTTCAAAGCTTTTTACTGAGTTTTGTTTTAAGAAAATGCTTACGTGAAACCTTTATACAACCAAGGGCATGTGTTTTTTTCAAGGGGGACCAAGGAAGCTCTAGTTTTGATGTCCATTAGCAGCTACTCTTGTGCAGTTTGCATGTGAGCCATGTAGTGTGTGCCCATCCTCTCCCTGTCCCTTGCAGGAGTGCTGTGTGCCTGCTCAGGAGGAAGCATATGAGAGACTTGCTGAAGCGGTGACTCCTCAGTGACGATGGGTTAGTGGAACCTCAGGAAAAAAAGATAGGAACATACCCAGATTCTCCCTGAATAACTGGGTAAAGTAGCAAAGGACAAGGGGGCTGAAGTGCTATTACAAAAACAGAGCCTTGTAAGGCTTTATGCACAGTCATTTCAGAAAGCAAAAATCAGTTGAGGAATGGAAATGCAGATGGCAGAACACCTTAGTGAGAGGTGGGATTGAAGGGATTCTTTCTGCATGCCTAACACATTCATTCATTATCTGATTCTCCATTTTGAGTGAGTAGTTTCAAGAACGGGAGAAAATAGTGATGACAGAGGGATCTGCTTAGGGAGGTGGTACAGAAGATGTTGACCAGGATGTAGAATGAGGTATGGAAACAGAAATGCTGATGTCCTTAATGTTTGTTAACATGCTAGCTCTGATGTGTGCTAGATTTGTAGGGTGGTTTATGTTTCTTGTTGTGTGTTTTTCATGTAAGCTCTTCTGTGGAAGTTTCGACACAGTGGTGCACTTGCAGTCTGGTAAGCACCTTTCCAGTAAGAATCTTTCTTCTCCTGCAATGTGTGGTATTTGATTGACTGTAAAGTTGAAGGAAGGTCCCTTCCAAAGGGATTTCTCTGTTGTATTTACCAAACCAGTAAGTGTAGCTACAGGCTAAGATATCTCGTGAGCAGAAGCAGTGACAACATAGCAGTGTTGGTATAGTGGTGCCTGAGCATAGCTGCTTTTAGGGCTGGACGAAAAAAAACTCATTGTGCCACTATGTGGATGAATGGGCTCATGTGAGAGATTTAATGTATTTCTTCGTTGTACTGTATGCATGTGATCCAGACTGAGGCCGTGCTCAAACACAAAAGCTAATTGTACAGTACGTTGGTTTAGCAGGTAGAAAAATGCAAACAGTCACCAAGTTGTGCTTGTCAAGCTCAAACAAGAAAAAAAGTAATCAACTTAAGGGAACATCTGCTAATACAGTCTGGCAGTTTGCCTCTGTCTTCCACTTGACTCATAAGAACTGGCAAACTATACTTCTGAGTGTTTCCTTGTGAAACAAGAGCACCATATGCTACTATTAGACTGTCAGGGATATGAAAGTATATTTTCCCAATACCAGCCTAATACGAGCTGACTGAGAATGTGTGCTTGCAAAATCTTGTGTAAGAGCAAGTAAAGCACGGAGAGAAATCGTCTATGTTCTGTGATGCAAGGTTTGCCACACTTCATAATTCAAGAGGTGTAAAAGAACCCAGATGTGAAATCTTTTAGAAAGGTGGAATGTGGTAGCCCAAGCTAATGAAGCTGCAGTTGGTGTAAGGCCTCAGAGGACCAAGGATAATCCCAAACCTGCTCTGGGACTGATAGGTAGAAATGGTTTTCTCATGCTTTCAAGTAGTGGAATAATGATACACTTCCCTTTTATGACAGTTTCTCACCAAATCATCCATTTAATTTTAACTAAATATCATTATATGAATATCATGAAAATAAGTTGCTATAACTGTTTCTGGTGTGGAAAAGTTTGGAGCACATATGCATGTGAGCATATGTTGTGCAAGTGTATCCCTACATAATGAACAGAGAGGTGTTTTAAAACACAATTTCTCCTATACCAAAATAGTGCATCCCAGGCCTGCGATTGTATCAAGATGGGTTGCAAGCCTGCCGTCCTACCATCTCCTGTTACTACCCTTCCTGGGTTCACCCTCATATTGCTCATCTCTGAGCAGCTCAAACAGCTGCTGCCTTTATAATCAA
This sequence comes from Piaya cayana, assembly GCA_013389865.1. Classification (NCBI taxonomy): domain Eukaryota; kingdom Metazoa; phylum Chordata; class Aves; order Cuculiformes; family Coccyzidae; genus Piaya; species Piaya cayana. Next base: position 4,249 of record WAAB01003366.1, on the reverse strand, counting down.
GGTGAATGACACAGCAATAGTAATAAATGGGTGCAGGGAAGTGAGCCTGTGAGAGGAGCTTTCCCTCCTCTCCTCAGAACTACCATGGCTTGCAGGGGAGCACTGGCAGGACCAGAGAGCTCTTCTGAGCCTCGGGGTGCAATGGCTGTGAAACTACTGAACTCCTGGTAGCTGTGCTGATGTTTATCCAATAATGACCCAGCCGTTTATGCCAGGTACATTTGAACAGCGTTTAATTCTTGCAGAAACTTGACATAACTAAAAGGCTTGGCAGCTTGAGTCACAAAAGCCATGAATTTGAGAGAAGTTGATTTAGTTTATTTTATTGTGTGCCAGTAATTTGTCTGCACTAAAGATGCAACTGACAAGAGAGTGAGTTCCTCTAATCATCTTTGGCACCATTTTAAGACTCTCTTCAGTGTAAGGGCAATATTTTGTGGTTGCCAAAATATGAAATATGAAGGAATGGAAAGCTCTGACTATCAGTATTAACATGAAACTATTAGTGGTTCTTTCTGCCATAGGTTTTTGATTTGTTCTTTGGTGGCATGAGATTAAATCAGTCTGATGTATCACAAGCACATATATCATTAGTGGCACAAAGTGAGTGATTTTAATAAAGCTTTTCCTAGAAGATCTGTTACTCAATCAGCAGTTGTGTCTGTTCATTAACATGAACAATGGAGTTTATTGAAGTCTTTACTACTAATGCAGTGAGGCTTTTTTTAATTAAAAAAAAGGAAACCAATAGAAAAAAAGTAAAACTAATATAGCAGACCTTCTCACCTTAAAGACTAAAATACTGATTGGCTTCTTTTTAAGAAATTTCAGGCTTGATATAAATTTTTTTGGGGGGGGGTGCCTTTCTGAAAAAACCTGTCAGTGTGACACACATCACCAACACTCACTTTTTATTGAGATTTTACTAAAGATGCAAATGTTCCAGGTGGAAATAGGGTATAGGCTATATTTGATTTAAGGGAAGTAGTTGGCTTGCAGTAGCTTCAAGTCAGTTAATGGCGACATATTTTCCTGTGCATCCTGGGAGCCAAGTTTCTTGTTTATCTATCTGTTTCTTCTTTCAGAGGCTTCCTCATCTCTCTGACTTGGAGGTTTCAAAGAGCAGACATAATTACTAGTTATTTATTCCAAGTATTGCTAAAATATGCTCCAAAATATTTTAAAACCTCACTTTCAAGCATATATTTTCTCTCCTAATAGTGTCTAAGAAGTAGTAGGTGGCCAATTTTAATGCTGGGAACTTGGATGGCCTGTTTCTTTTCAATCGCTTGCTAACCAGTCCTGTAAAATGCAATTTAGTCACATTCAGGGTATTAGAAGTTAAAGAACTTTTTTCTGGTCTATTGTCTTTATTGAGATGATAAGCTGGTATTTATGTATGATATAGTTACATTGTAATCTTATTCTCCGTACTATACCTGCAACCAACACATGTGACATTGAGCTTTCATAGTAAAAACTTCTTGTCAAACCTTTAAGATCAATGCACTTGCTTAATGATTTGCTGCTCTAGTTCTACCCCCACTCCACCACTGGGATTGCTTGTGTCTGTAGTAGTTTGTGAAGAAACGCTGCAGTCCTTGACTCTGAAAACTGCTTGTTTAAAAGCAGCTTTACAAAGCTGGAATTTCTGTTTGGTTCTGTATTAATCATTTGACAATCGCATAGACTGATCTCCCTTCCTGCGAGTTTTTGCATCATAAAGTTTGTGCAGAGCAAAGGATGCTTTGACATTCTTTGTATCCTGTTACCTGTTATTGAGGGGTGCAGCAAGAACTGCCCAGATATGTAATAGAAATTTAATGAAGAATATATAGAAGCTTTATATAGAAGACAGTAATATTCTGTTTACTGCACAGCAATAGCACAGATATCCTGTTTCAAACAAGCATGAAAGTAGTATAACCTTATTTATCTCACTACTCAGCAACAATCACTCCTGACTGCACACAGGAGGCAGATCTGCTGAGTGCAAAGGTGCTGGTTTTATGTTGCTATTTATCAGACCAGAACTGCTGCCTTTACTCTGAAAGCATTAGTTTTATTTTGTTTATTTTGGAGATCAGTACTGTTACAGAAGGAGAAAAATATAAACCTGTTCGAGGAGAAATGACATTCAGAAAAAGTGCTTCAAACCTGCTTAGTTTCTCCATTGTTTTAAATATTTAACAGATAAGTTCAAAGGCACTGCCTATTTGTTGAAGTCAACTGTGTAACACTATAGAGCTGTTGATAAAATATGAGTAGTAAAACTCCTGTGAGCTGCATAGAAGTGAAGCTAGCTAGCAAGTAGCGCAAGATGGGTGCAAGGTTTTCAAATGCTTCATTTTTTTCTTAAATTTGCTATTTATCTTTTGTACATGCAAATTTTATTGACTTTATTTTTATCATTTTTATGTGTGACCAAAACTGTAAGAATGCTGGTATTGTCAGCAAGCACATGACAGGATGCAACTGTAGAGTAAATGAGCAGTGAGGTATGTGGACGAGAGGAGCTACCTGGAATTAATTATGCTAGAGTAAGAGATTTGGGACTTGATATTAATTGTTGAGCTCCAGGATACACAAGCAGAACCAGACACCTGAAAAAGCCCATGATCAAAGGGATCTGGTAGCCTCCCCCCACCAGGATGTAGGCAGGGGCTTAAAGGGGAGTAGTGAGTGGAAGCAAGCCCATTGACAGGGCAGAAAATGGACCCCCTCCTTGCCCACACCTCCCTGGGTGCCTCTGAACAACAGATACAGGGCCCTAGATATGGAAGACAGACTGGAGGAAAATGTGGGGGAGCATTCATCTACATCAGAGGAAGAACCAAGACTGGAATGACACACAACCCATATTACTACAGCTGCCCCAAGGATGAAAAGGGGAGTCATAGTTGTAGGAGACCCTCTACTGAGGGGAACAGAGGGTCTGATATGTCAAGCAGACCCTACTGACAGGGAAGTCTCCTGCCTCCCAGGACCCCAGGTAAGGGATATTGCTAGGAAACTCCCCAGTCTGGTAAAGCACTCAGACTACTACCTGTTACTGCTGTTCCATGTGGGAAATGATGAAGCTGCAGTGTGGAGCCCAAGGGTGATTAAAAGAGATTTTAGAGCCTTGGGACAGCTAGTGAGGGAGTCTGGGGCCCAGGTGATTTTTTCCTACCTCCTTCCAGTTACTTATGGTGGCACTGTAAGGATCAGATAGATGAGTGTAGACTATTAATACATGGCTCTGTGGCTGGCATCACTGTAATAACTTTGGGGTTTTTGACATCAGGATGGTCTACATGGCACTAGGTTTACAGTTATCAGATGGGAGCCACCTTTCTCAAAGGAGGCAGGCTTTTGCTCAGGAGCTTGCAGGACTCCTTGATAGGACTTTAAATTAGATGTGAAGGGGATAATATGACAAGCTTGCCTATGACAAGTGGTGGGAGGACACACAGTGACTGGAGGGATGGGGTGCTGGTATGGGTAGTCCACCTGCTGCCCAGGGGCATACTGGGGATGTCTTGGCACAATTCATCATAGAATCATAGAATCACCAGGTTGGAAGAGACCCACCGGATCATCAAGTCCAACCATTCCCACCAATCTCTAAACCATGAACCTTAGCACCTCATCCACCCATGCCTTAAACACCCCCAGGGAAGGCGAGTCAACCACCTCCCTGGGCAGACCGTTCCATTACCTAATTACCCTTTAAGTGAAGAATATTTTCCTTATGTCAAGCCTGAACCTCCCCTGGCGAAGCTTGAGGCCATTCCCTCTTGTCCTGCGGAGACAAGGAGGAGGCTTCTGAGGTAGTAGGTGTAAGGAAGGCAACTTCCCTATAACACCTTAAAGGAGATAAAGGATCTTCCACTAAGAAGGCGATATGACCAACAACCCAGCTGAAGTGTCTCTATATAAACGCATGAAGCTTGAGAAACAAAAAGAAGGAGTTGGAAGCTACTGTGCTACAAGAAACCTATAATCTAGTTGCCATCACGGAAACATGGTGGGATGAATTCCATGACTGGAGTGTGGCTATCAATGGCTACAGGTTGTTCAGAAGGGACAGGGCGGGAAGGAGGGGTGGAGGCGTTGCCCTCTATCTCAGGAACGGGATAGACTGTGAAGAGCTGTCATTGAAGAGTAACCACAAACAGGTTGAAAGCTTATGGATTAGAATAAAAGATGGAGGATTCAACGGGAACCTTGTGACTACTAGTGTATACTACAGGCTGCCTGATCAAGG
>WAAB01003365.1:0-14511 GCA_013389865.1 Piaya cayana | reverse complement strand
TTTTTTCTTCTTGAAAATAATACATATTTTATCTAATAACTTCTGGAAATTTATAGATAGAGAGGTGATTCCTAGTCACAAAGCCTAATCATGCTAGTGCTTGTTACCCATAGAAGGCTAAAATTTCACTTTAAAGTGTTTTTTGTTCGCGGAAATTGGAGAATAGGTTAATTGATTCTACCTTAACTCAATTAACAAAATAAGCTGGTGATACTCTTGTTTAATGAAGTTCTCAGCAGAATCATTTCATTTGACTCTGAGGATAAATCTCACATTTTTCTGCAAGTTTGAAGTAGCAATGAATAACAGAGCAAGGCAGATCTCATACCTGTTTTGAAAACTTATCTTGAAGTCATTTATGTAGGACCTAACATCTTTAAATAGAATTCCTCTGTACCACTGTTGATAGCAAGCTTCCTAACATTTAGTTATTTTCATCATATATAATTTATTATTAGCATTCAATGGATCAAATATTTATGTATTTTTTTTCTGAATCTTCAGTTGAGATTTCCGAGTTAATGGGAGTCACATCAGACTCAAAAGTTTTAAGTGCTGGTAATTCAACGTTACATTCACTATGTAAATGTATCATAATTAAAATGATGCCTTGTCAATCCCATTCAGGTTTCTCAGGAGTATAATTTTCAGCTTTTGTATACTGGATATAGACATGTCTCCTGCTGCTTGAACAGACATATTTATGGCATACTGGTGTCAATAAAAATCTGCAATCTTAACTGTTGCGCCTGTTAAAACTTGAAGAGTGCAGATCTTATGAGTTCTGTTACAGAAATCCAGGCAAGATCTAAAACTGAAGTTCCTGACATTCTCATGTTGTTTAGCTCCATGATCTTGTGATTTAAATGCATTTATTGCTGAATTTCAGATTTTTAAGCATAGCTTGTGTTTAGGACTGCATCCAAACGTAGTGTAATTTTGTGCTTTGCATATGAACTGTATGAAACCGTATGATCTTAAATGGAGATCTCAAATCTCGTAAATCTGCATCGTGCAATGTGATAATGTCAGAGTCAAACCACTTTTGGTTCTTCAGTTACTTCGTTGTGCTGTTTTATATCGCTCTCTGTGCAGCAGTTCTGTCAGAAACAAAGAGTTCAGATCTCTCAGATGTACCATCTTTGAAGAAACAGCTACAGGCAACAGGTTCCAAGCTCTTTGAAACCTTGGCTCTTTGAGTCCTTGGTAAAGGATGGTCTGTCATCATTAGTGGTCACTTATTAAGTGTGCTTTTAAATTTGTGGGGGGAGAAAACGAATCACGTTATTACATATTCATGTAGCACAAAAAGGTCTTTTTTCCCCCCTTTTTATAGTACACATCTATATTTTTGAACTTGCAGAAGTTATTAGGCTAATTAAAATGAATGCTTTTGATAGGAGGAAACTAATGACGATCCAAACTAATACAATAAAAAGGAAGGTTAATATTTGTATGACTTGTTTGAACATGGTAACTAATGTAATTTTATTAACATAATAACGTGATGTGTAAAAGTAGGTGATTTTAATTTTCGCTTCTATTCAGTAAAGCCTATATGTTAGAAATAGTCTCTGACATGATGATTTTTACTTAAAAATATTTTGAAGTGTTATAAACTTTAAATATTTGTATTGCTGTTATAAAGTTCCTAATAGTCTTCCTTGAGGCATTTAAAAGCTTCAGTCATGTTGGGACAGTTTAAAAACTTTCTGGCAAAGGAATTAATGTATATAGCAGGGCTTACTAACAAGTATTACTGCAGTTACACAGATTAATTCCAGTGAAAGTCTTCAATATCAGTGTGTAAATTGCTCTCCTCTTACTGTCATGCTGATCTAATTTTTTTTGCATACAAGTAAATGTGGGGGATTCTATGTGTGAAAAAGGATGTGCTTCAGCAGGTTTCAGGAACTGAAAAATTAGTCTATCCACTTACTCAGATTGGTAATGGAAGTAATACGCTTTCCAGATAAAAGAAAGTTTAAATGTAAGGGTCTTATGATGCAAATACTTGTCTTTTGGTGTATATAGTTTTCACAGCAGCTTATAATAAAGCCAGGGAGTCCCATGTTTAGGTTTTGGTTTAGTGGTTTTTTTGTTGTTTGTTGTTGTTGTGGTTTTTTGTAGGGTTTTTTTTTTGAAATGTTATATTTTGGCTTTAGATAAGAGGCTTAAGAACATAAACAGAATCAGGAGATCAAAACCATGAAAGGTTTTTAAACCATGAAAGGATTTTTAAACAGAAATTTTGTTTGAAGCAGGAAGGAATGAGACACGAGACTGTATCTTCATGTGTATAGTAAGCAAAAAGAAAAAAATTAGTACATTTTGACTAATGGTACTTAGCAAGGTGCACAGAGCAGTTTGATGGCTCACCAAGTTAGTAAAAGGTAGCCATAATCTTTAGTCTTCTACTGGACTGCGTGTGAGCTATTTAATAACATTGGATACTTTTCCCAAGTCTTAAATATAGTTACTTATGAAGGTGTTCTAGACAGAATCAGCAAGACTGAATTGTGAGGTGAGTTTTACTGGATTTGGCTCTTCCAGATGTGTCGATCCCCAGTCATAAGAAAGCAGCAGTTATTCTAAACTCTGTTCTTTCCTTTCACTAGATCCAAAGGAAAGATACATGTTCTTAGTAAGTAAAATATTTATCGTGGTTTTAGGTGTTTCACAGTCCAAAATAATACCAGTTAAGCAAAAGGATTTCCTCTTAATTGCCATGATTTAAAAAATCAATGACAGAATTCAAGATACCTTATTTCCTTATGTATTCTTCTCCTTTCTGCCAGAAATTCTTTGTACAAACAACAGCATCCTAGAGCTTTCCCCTAGCGCACCTGCCTTTGGTAGGGTTTTTTGTTGTTGTGGGTTTGTTTTGTTTTTCTTCTGTAGCTACTGCAGGGACTTTCATTAGCAGAAAGAATGTCCTGTGTGGGAGACAGCACAGATACTGCAGAAATGACTTTTTCCGAACTGGAAAGATGAAGGATTGTTCTTGAGTTCTTATCTATAAATTCCTGATACTGTCCATCTGGGCAGAGAATAGAAAACATATATCACAGACTGTATGTTACAGGGAAAAAAGTTCTATAGGAAAACCAGCTAAAACCTGCTGGCTCTTGCAGAGGGTTTTCTCAGAGCAACAAGCTCTCTGTCTCCAGAGGGACGAGCTCTGCTGTAATCCTGACTCTGTTGCAGTTACGTCTCTCCCAGGGTTCAGTAACTCAAGTTCCAATTAGTCAAAGCGAACGCTGAACTGTTGGGTGTGCGTGTAAGCCACAACTTTCTGTACATCAGACAAGGATTAGTACTGCAACACTTAAGCACGGCACATTCCATCACTCTTTCGAAAAGGGTGTTTACTTACCAGGTATCGTCTCCTGGATCCCCTCTGATGTGTGTTGTTTATAAGACTGGAGACATGTAGATGAGTTTTATTTGATAACTGTGATTAGAGTGGTAGAGGAATCCTTCGTCATTTATCTTCTTTAATGTCTTGATGGTTCTTTGATCGTCTTGGATCCTATTTCTTTTCATGCGTCATCCACAGGATTGTTTATTAAGTTCTGAACAATTAACCTATGCAAACTCTTTCAAGGGAAAATAATCTGAGCAAGTGCTGGTGAAGCACTTGTACAATATCAATATTGCATTGATATTGCAAATATCATGCATTAATTCATTTTTCGTATCGGTTTGACAGTGTGACATAATTTAAGGGAAGAAAAATAGATTTTAATAACCATAGTTCTGTATTACTGAAGAGGTATTTAGGGAAATTGAAATTCTTTCTTAGCTATGAATAGTGTATTGAAAGAACTGTGCACCAAGAATACTCTTGTAGCCATAGTGCTCATTTTCTGCAAACCACCCTATTAATTCTATTAGAGATTATTAGTAGTGGATCATAAAGTGTGCATGAAGATGAGATTACTGTCAGTCTAACTGAAGAAAATTATAAAGACAGAAGAACCAAACCTTTGAAAAATCAGTGTTTGCTAGAAAAATTATTAATATTGACTAGTTCGTATGGCAATGATAATAATATAAAAATCTGCTACTCACAGCTTTGGATTCTTGAAGTGAACGCTATAATAATGGGAAAAAATTGTCTTATCATCAAAAGGAGTGTTATATTTCTTTTCAGTACTTTAATTATTAATCTATTTTGAATCACTTTTCACATTTTGAAAACTTTGTCAGAGGATTGTAACTATTTTTTGTGAGGATTCTTGTATAGCAAATTATGTTACTACTGGGCAAAATATATATTTAACTTGCATACAGTTTCCTCTGGCAAGCTATTTTGATATTGACATTAAATTAGATTACTAAATTATATATGATCACCAAGGGCAATATAACAAAATACATGTGGAATACACTGAAGTACATGTTAGTCCATCAACTTTGTAGAGAACCATGTCTCCTGGAGGCAGACAAATATTATTCTGACTTCATTGCTGCTTTGAGAGTTAATGACCATAATAAAGGTAAGTACAGCTTACTAATTATCCATTACTTTTGTTTTTAATAACAGTTTAATTTGCATGTTGGTCTTCTGCTGTAAAAATGGGCTTTTAATTGTTAATTTTCAATTAGCATTACTTTTCAGATTTTTTAAATAGGCTCTTAAAAAGTTTAACAGGCTTATCTAAATGGAGATACCTAACTAGAATTGTGGAAAAGTAGGCTCTTGTAAAAAATACTGAATAATAGCTGGAAACTTGAAGTTATGCATTCAGTTCTTGTCCTACATGGTTTTCAACTTGGAATGTTTTGGGCTGTTATGACTGTTACCCAGTTGACTTCTCCATCTGATTTTGGGCGAATCGGATCATGTTTAGACCCTAGGCATTACAGTTTGAAAGGATAAATTATTGATTGTTGACATTTTGCACAATATCAGATGTTTCTCTAAAATCCTTCCTACGAGATGCAATCTAATTTCTTTGATCTCGTAAAAGTAAAGTTGAAAAGCATACTTTAAATTGATTTGGGAAAAAAAAAACTTTACAAATAAAAAAGTTTTTTTTTCATATTTGCATTACTTAAAATGCATTTTTTGTCTTATAAATATGCTAATCTTTATGAGCTGCTTCTGGTATGACATATGGTATATAATTTTTTTTCAGTTCTTTGACATCAACCTAGTTACTGTTACATAAAAATGTACAATTGGCAGGGAAAATTTCTATCAGCCACTATTCATCATATTTGAGAAGCTGTGGCAGCCTGGTGAAATTCCCACTGACTGGAAAATGGGAAACACCCCGATCCAGTGGGAGGTGTCGCTGCCCGCGGCAGGGGGGTTGAAACTGGATGGGCTTTAAGGTCCTTTCCAACCCAAACCATTCTGTCATTCAATGATTCTATGATGCGTGGGGAGTGGGAGCAGGTAGCACCTAGCTGGAGCCTGCAAGGCAGTATCACCAACTTGAAGTGGGCTGGAAGTGGTGAGAGGAGAGATCTTTGGAAGCAGGAGGGCTTGGAAAGCTTTTTAGTCAGATGAGCAGCTTCACAGAACCATAGAATGATACAATATCCTGATTTGGAAGGGACCCACGTGCATCATCAAGTCTAGCTCCTGTCCCTGCATAGGACAATACAAATATTCACGCTGTGTGTCTAAGGGCGTTGTCCAAATGCTTCCTGAATAAGGGCAGGATTTGCTTTAGTTTTATAGACACTTTTCAGGGAATGGGATACCAGATTTTCAGAGTTGAACTCCTTGTGCTGAGGGACATAAGTGAACCTACATTTCATATTCTGAGGAGAAAGATAATGGGTCTTTGTTAAAACAGTGAGACTAGGTTTCTGTGCTGAGAGACAACTGCAGAATCTAGTAGCACATCTATGCTGGTGAACAAAATGGACCAAGCCTGTTCTCTGCACTGAAGCCACTAGGTGTGATAGAAACACATGTTGCATAGAATATGGTCTGGTATATATAATATAACGGAAGCCATGTGTTAAATTCTTTAACCTGTTAAAATCAAGGTGTGTACATCCAGTCTGTATGTTGGAAGTAGTCCCTAGTAGACACACTAAACTGAAAGCATGTCCAGGCAATGTTTGGGAGAGGAATAACTACTCTATCACCAAAATCATGCCAAGGGCTGTGTTAACAGCATGTCAGTCGGATGATGACAGACAAAGCCGGTATGTTTATTAGTATGTGTATAGCTTTGAAGCAAGAAAGGGTTTCAGGCATTTATGTATAAGCAAATGATTCAGCATTGTAGGCAGGAATCTGATCCTTGGAGAAGCAGAATTTCAAACTTACCCTTTGTTAACCTTATCTCCAGCTAACCCTACATCTAATATTTTCTACTCCTTGTTGATGATAGCTACTGAGAATCTCGGGTACCCAGCTCTTCTCAGCTGAATCTGGATTTGTGAATGGAACTACCCAAAGCAGACATCAAAAAGTTGGCTATAGCATATACCTATTTGTTACATCTTAAATGTTAGAGTATGTTAAAAATGGTTGCTTTTGTTGTTAAGTGGTTTCTGTTCAAATTAGAAGCAGTTATGTATTGTTACATAGATACATCTGCCTTTTCTTACAAACTTTTCTCAGTCTTAGCAACAGAAGAGGTACTTACTATAGACAGTTTGGTGTTAAAGACTGTTGGTGTTAGAGGTCTTTGCTGCAAATTGATAATGAAGAACATTTTCAAGAATTAATTAATTTCCTTGGGTTTGGAAGGTTGGTTTGATTATGATTTTCATTTAGCTAAATTCCATCCCCAAATCGTTGAGCAATGATACTATACAATTTTATTAAAACTAATGAAACGAGTACTCTGTTTATAGGCCAAATTCAGTATGGTACTTAAGCCAAAGCTTGATTTCAACTACATGAGAGGTGATATTATTGATAAGTCAAGCATGCTTTATCTTACTGAAGTTGGATCATCATTTGTATTAAAAAAAGCACTCCCACTCATTCGAGGTTTCCTTAATGAAAAGTCTCTATAAGTTAATCTCAGTAAATGGAAAACATCCTATTAGTCTTGCTTGGCCTTGTTTGCTATGGATTTTTCTTTTGCTATTTTGAGTAGTGTGTAGAGTTTCTTGTACTTTTGGACCATTAGTTTAATGTTGTTTACACAAAAACTGGCAGGAGCATCACTGAAGTTTTATCACATGTTTTGGCTCCATAGTCAGGCAATCTTTTTTGAACCTGCTCTCATTTTATCTTAACACAAAGTGATATGCACTTAGTAAGATATAAGCTTCAGCTAATCAGAATTAGCAGCTATCTAGGGGAATAGACTGTTAAGGTGTGGCTGTGGGTCACCTGTCAACTTTGCCTCTCTCAGTATACATGAAGATCAGGTGTGCTACCTATCAGGATGTTAATTAGGTCTTAATTTCCTTGACCTGTGTATCCTGTCTCCTCCACCCACACCCCTCTCCTCTTGGGCTCAGGAGCTCCACTTGAGCTCTGGGCTGGGTGTTTAGTCTTTTTTTTTTTGTAGCTGAGTTTGTCTCCTGGGTAGACTTCTGGCCTGTGTGGTAGGTAGCTTCTCTGTTTCGTGAGCCCCTCAGGTATGCATTATAGTTTGTGTCTAGCGCTGTCGCTGTCTCCATTTCTTTTTGCTTCTGGCTGGTCTACCTGAGTAAGACTGTCTTGTGTCTTGTCTAGGATTGTCAGTGGATTACCTTACCAGCATTTTCCTCTACCTGCTGTGTTGAAGTGTGGTGAGACTGCACCCTGGACGGGGAGGGAAGCATCTGTGCTGGGGTCATGCTTGGGTCCTGGTTTGTTCTTTTGGGGACAGCTAACCCCGGTGGTTGCTTGGCACTAGTACAAATTTGGTATCGTGTTCTGGGATAAGCATTATGCTAGAGACTTTATTAGGACTGGTAGTCAATAAGAGTATTCTTGCTCTTTTTCATCAGTGGCAGGAGCAGCAAACACAGCTCTTTGGCTCAGGTACAGTTTCCTGGCACCAGTACACCTTTCCATCTCCTCACACCTGCTTCTGAGCCCCTTGTCTGTCAGCCCGTCTCTTCTACTTTGTGTTGTGGAAGCCACACTCTTCTAGTCTACTCTTCTGCACCTTGCCATAAGGCTGAGCTTTTTATCATCATCTGCTGCTTCATGACTGAATTAAATATGCTTAACTTTGAATATTTTTCAAAAGATAAATTAGCTAAAATACAATGCAGCTGCAATTCACTGGCTCAAAGAGAAGAAAAAAGCAGAGGGGCAGGAAGGGGATTCAGAGGTTGAACAGTTTATTCTCCTGGGCTGTGGCAGGATCAATCATACAAACACAATTCCTGACAGATATTTACTTAATGTGTTTTCTAAGCACTTCAGTAAGGGAGATTCCAGAGATTCCATTGTCAATCTGTTCACTATTTAACTATCCAAGCTGTAAGGGCAGAATTTTCTTGAGTTCAGAGTCTAATTTCCTTTGCTGCTACCGGTACTCCAGATTGCTGAAGTAGATGGTATTTCAGACACCTGCTATGCATAATCCTTTTCTGTTTCACGGTTTTGATGAGCCTGTGATTCTTGCAGTGAAATTTGAAAAGAACTGAACTGAGCTATCTTTTGTTAGTGAAGTAAACAAATAGTCAACTGTGTCCTTAACTCAGCCAAGTTTTGGGAACCTACTTGGAAAATCTTAAGGGTGCTTGGGGAAAATTAGCAATTAGGATCTTCATATAAAAAGCAACACAAAAAAAAATCCCACAGCCCCTTAACTTTCTGTAGGCATTTGCAATTTTGCAGCCTTCAGCCGGAGATGGTGGTGAAGTTTTATGCTTCTTTCAGACTTGATTCTTTTTAGCCTCATGTGCTCTCAGTATATTCTCAAGTCTTAGATCAGCAGTCTTTCAGGGATGTCTAATCAGAATCCTTTAGTTTTGAATTTGCTTCCTAAGTATCAGACACACCCCAGCATCTCACCCCAGTGTACCTTAGGGCTGCTCAGCTTGGGATGAGACACCGTTAACTTATTCCTTAAGGTAAAATTGAAGTGTAAAATTCCAGGTTTTGGAGCTTGAAATGTAACTTCTTTCTCTGTGCTTTGTTATAGTTGCATTAAGTGTTGTCTTCTGCAAGAATGAATGTTTGCAGTCCAGCTATAAAGTAAATATATGTAAGTGTAAAGAATGTAAGAGATTTCAGTGTTTACTGAAATATTACATGTGGCTTGAGTGAAATTACATTGTTTTGTTGCTTTGACTTGTAGGGTTTGGGGTTTTTTTCCCCTCCTAAGAAAACGCTAGAGATACTTAATAGAGCAGAAGAGTGTTTGGATGTGTTTATCTCCAGAGAGGAGCAGTAATTTGTATTGGAGAAGGAAAAACTTATTGCAGTGAGGTTTAAAGAAATGAAGTGAAGCAATGGAGCAGAAGTGTACATTTTAGAATAGGATGGGATTTTTTTTTTTTTTTTGTTAAATAGGAGGTCATACTTTTGCCATAGAAAGCTGTTAGGGGAAGGATTGGAGTCTACATTTCAGTAGAAGCCAGAAGGTTAGAGGCCCAAGGTAGGAAGTTTGGAATCTTAAATGCTTGAAATTGCTTAAGGGCAGGAGCAAAGTACAGGTAACTGACAAATGGAAGCCAACTGCTTACACATTCCTGCTGCTTATACTCTTTCCAGAGTGACTTCTTTTAAAATGTGAAGTTATTGTGCTTCAATTCCCAGTCCTAGGAGTCAGTAAGCTGTATATCAGAATGGCTGCAGGCATGGAGCTCTGGAAAGGATGGGATTGAAGTCTCTGCTGCTGGTGGGAGGTCTGCACAGCCCGAGAGGTGGTAGAGCAGTGTCACCCCAGGGCTCAACTTATGCTGGAGGCACAGGGCAAAATGGAATCACCAGGCTCAAAAAGAGCTCTTGGGTCAGTGAGTCCAACCATTCCTGTCTGCCGCTAAGCCACATCCCTGAGCACCTCGCTCACCTGTCTTTTAAACAACTCCAGGGATGGGGACTCAACCACTTCTGTGGTTGCCAGTGCCTGATGACCTTTTCTGTGAAATTTTATTTCCTGATATCTAGTCTGACCCTCCCCTGGTGCAGCTTGAGGCCATTCCCTCTTGTCCTGTTCCCTGTCACTTGGGAGAAGAGCCCAGCTCCCTCCTCTCTACAACCTCCTTTCAGCAGAGAGCGATAAGGTGTCCCCTCAGCCTCCTCTTCCCTGCAGCGGCCATGGGAAGAGGAGCAGCGAGCGCTGGAGCTGCCGCGGCCTCAGGGCGCCGAGCGGCCTGTGTGGGGCCCGGGCGGCGCGGCGGGAGCCCGGCAGAGGGCGCCAGAGCGCAAGGCGGCGGCCGCGGGGCTCCCCGCGCAGCGCGAGCCGGAGGGGCCCGGGGCGGCGGGAAAAGGCTTCGATGAGGAACCCCAGAGCGTGCACTGAAGGTGCTTTGAAAGTGTTTAAAGTTGGCGAGGTGAAGGGATTTTATGCAGTTTAGTGTTTTAGTAAGAACTTAAAATTTGAAGGACGGCTCCTAAGACGATGATTTAAAATCCTTTTCCCTCTTTTGGTATGGATTTTTCTTCTCCCTTCAGACAAGGTTCTCACGGTAATATTTAGTGTTGGACTGGATGATCTCAAAGATCTTCTCCAACCAAACGATTCTGTGGTTCATTTCAGGAGACATACAGCCTCATTCAGCAAATACTGCAGGCTTCATAGAATCCTAGAACAACCAGGTTGGAAGAGACCCACTGGATCATTGAGGCCAACCATAGTTTGTTGTAATCCATTTGATTTTTTTGCCATGAAAATGCATGTTAGATTTGAGAGGAGAGATGTTCAAGCTGTGGAAGGATTTGATGAGCTAAGAATTACAGGGAGCTTTTTGGGATGATTAATCAACTTGTTGACTTTCTGGTCACGTTCTTGAGAAGAAAGGATCTTGGAAAATGGTCGTTACATGTCTGGGAACGTGATGAAGGGACAACAGGAGAGCTGGGGAGGGACTTTTTCATAGAATCACAGAATCACCAGACTGGAAGAGACCTAACAAATCATCGAGTCCAACCATTCTTATCAAAACACTAAACCATGTCCCTCAGGACCTCGTCCACCCGTGCCTTAAACACCTCCAGGGAAGGTGAATCAACCCCCTCCCTGGNGGCTTGTAGTGATAGGACAATGGACGATGGTATAAACCAGAGAGGGGTAGATTTAGACTAGAGATAAGGAAGAATTTCTTCACCATGGGAGTGATGAGGCACTGGAAGAGGTTGCCTAGGGAGGTTGTTGCTGCCCCATCCTTCAAGGGGCACAAGGCCAGGTTGCTTGGGCCTTGGGCAGCCTGATCCAGTAGGAGGTGTCCCTGCCCATGGCAGGGGGCTTGGAACTGGATGATTTTTAAGGTCTCTTCCATCCCAAACTAGTCTATGATTCTGTTTCCTGCAAGATCAGCTACTACATTCAATATGCAGCAGTGGTCCCTGTAACTTCAACAGGGTCAGGGTTTTATTAGAACTTGTCTTTTGTGTTATCCTGCATGGATCTCGGGCTGTCTGGAAGAAGCAGTGAAGGATACACAGAGCAGTTTATTTACCTGCCTAGCGGTGTCAAAATGAGCAAAGCTGCTGTTGTACTTGGAAGTTCAGGTCAATTCATTTAGAAATGATTTTGTTATAGATGGACATAAAAACTGTAATTTTAAGAGAACCAACCATGCTTTTATCCAACGTGTGTCTGGTTTGCTAAATATCCTGGGTTTCTTAAGTATTCACCAAGTGTCCAAATTGATTACTTACCTCCTGCCTTGTACTAAAATTTATCTTTTTATACGTTAAATGAAATGGTTGAATAGAAATCTCAACTCTACCCCCTGCCTCCTTTCTGTTTCTCCTGTGCCCATACAAATTATGAGAAGTTTTTTTTTTTCCCTTTCTGGTAAATAGAATCTGAGGCACTCCAGTCTAGGGACTTCAAGTAGGTGATAGACCTCAGCATTCCAGCTACTGGAGGATGAAACGACTCTTTGTGTGTGGTTGGTTTGTTTTGTTAACAACAGGAATAGATTAGTCACATAGCTTTTGTAGATAAAAAGGCTGAGTAATTTAGCCTGCTGGCAGAACCCTCCCCTCCCAGACTTGTCCTGCTGTATATATAACAGGCAGTTAAGTTTGCCTTTATCTTGGTAGGGGGAATTTTTCTGGAGGTCCTCAGTTTGCATTTTAAGGTGTTTTGTTATCTTAATGCCCTCCTTCTAATTTTATTAGTATTTAATTAAAATAATATTTCAGTGTTTAGCAATTCTGGTTTCTGTCTTTTGAACACACAAAGCATTCACTTTCTTGAAATACCCTTTTTTTTTTTTTAAACATAGTTCTTGATCTATCTGCCTTTAAACAGCTATTTGAGAACTTACTGCTGTTTCTTTTATGACCTCTGCAGGGATGTGGCCTCCTTCCTTTGGTGAGGAGCTGAAGGAAGCTTTGCTAGGTCTATAACTAAAACCTAGTCAACATGCATATACTTAACTTACATATAGGGAGTTAAATGATCTGACAAGGTAACCAGCCAGTATCAAGTGGCTTTGCTTAATTTGTACAGCAACATTTTAATCAACATGACGACAGCAGTTAGTTCTTATAGAATTTTCATTTTTATGAAAATATTTCAAAATACGTATTTTAAGCTGCAATATACACAATGCTTAAACAAACTTACTTTTTGCCTTTCAGAAAAGGATTAAATTTAGGAGCCTCAAAAGCCTTCTGTAAAGAGAATGTTTCCCTTGAACTTTTAAAGTAACAACATCACAGTGCTTATGAAGGGTCTTGTTTTAATAGGAATTTTGTTGATATCTAAATTGAAGAATTTTTTTCTCTATCAAGAGAGGAAAGAGGAAGAAAGCCTGGTTTTGTAGTCAAGTTTTTAGTAATGCCTCTTTTTCCATTATGCCTCCTTGACATATCAAAGATAAAGATGTTCTGTACTCTCTAGTCAATCAGAATATCTTTGAAAAGCAGCATAAGGTGTTGTTGTTTTGTTTGGTTTTTTTTTTAATAGCACTTGGAACCTTAGATGAAACATCAATAAAAAAACCTATTTAATTGTTCAGTGAGATTGCTGCATTTCACCTAATTGTTTCTCTGGTATAGCTGTGCAGTAGAAGTCATATATAGCAAAGTTCATTCCATATATCTCTCAATCTGTCTCTGAGAACTTCAGGTGCAGTGTATAGTGTAGTTTCTTTCCTGTGAATCTTGAATAGTCCCTGAATAAGAGAAAGTAGAAAAATTTCCTGACAGGAAACTGATGTGTTAAGGCCCCTCTTTCCATAACTATCTATAAAATGGCCAAGAGTATTTTCAGCATGTCTGTCATTCAGCACGAGTGATATTTATTTATGGAGTTTAGGCACGTATTCTATATCCAGCTGTAAATGTTATTAAAAGGACCAGTAATGTTAGAGCCATACCTACGGAGATTTTTGCCTCCTTGGTAGACAAATTGCTACTGCAGTGTGAGCAGACTGGGGTTTGGTCTGTGCTTTAGCTGACAACTCAGAAAATTTTGCTTATAATGTATAAGCCTTGTGATAACCACTCTGCTTTGTATGGTTTTTATTTGGGCCAGATTTTTCAAAGTTTAGCCTGACTTGTCAGTGATATCGTGACTTTCATTGCTGTTTATGAGGATTCCAAAAAGTTATCCTGAGTCAACAGTTTCCCAGCCTCCATATTCTCATCTTTTACTTAAGTAGAAAGCTTGAACCAGCTTTCTGGCTGTTTTCAGGAAGGCAATTTATGTCTGCAAGACTTTGATTTTGCAATGTAATGTTACTGAATTCTTTTACCTTCCTGAATAAAGAGAGCTTTACTTATAGTGACCTGGTATTCATGATGCAAACATGAGTTATGTCTTGGCATTCTGAATTTTTACTTCACAGTCCTAAAACTGATTGTCTCACCTACAGAAGTTCTGGATAAGAATTTCATCTGCCTTGCTTGCCCCTGACTAAGTATTGTGCCTTGAGGAATTAAGATTTAATAATTCAGCATGACATGCTTTTTATGTTTTGATCTAAAAGGTAAATATTTTAAATCCCTTATGGTACTTACTTTTTGTCATCTAGTGCTTTTTTTGTGGTGCGCTGGAGGCTTTGGTGTTTTAGTTGTTTTTCAAACTTATAAGCTTCCTGTCTTCTAGGTACTGGACATAGAAAGTGAAGCTGACAGTATTAATGAAGTGCAAAAGCTCATTTACTGCATTTTGTCTGAATTTTGCCTGGTATCCACTCAAGTGAAGAATTAATCTTGGATATATGATGATATATAATAGCATGGCACTTGGGAACAGTGCAGTTACATTTCTCTTATTCAATTATGTCAAAGAGAGGAGAGTGGTCTCCCTTTTCACATGATGTGCTAAGGATGTATCTTGACTTTTTCATGCATATAGATTTGACCATTTTAAGTAGGATTGAGAAATCAGAGGACAGGGCACATACACTGTTGGAGTAGGAAAATTAAATATTTTGGTAGTAAAATTTTCACTTGCTGTTTGA